>VDFB02071318.1:204718-415238 GCA_007258455.2 Sequoia sempervirens | reverse complement strand
TTCCTCTCGTAGTCTTCTCCTCGTACCCTTTCTTTTATCTGTCTGCTACAGAAAAGAAAAATATATTTTATTAAAAATGATTTTTGTGAATATAGAAAACTTCTGTTGAAAACTGAAAACTAGGGCAAATTATTAGACTAGAAAACAAAGAAAATCATAGTTATTATACTGTTTCCAATCTGTCAAATCCAAAACCTTTGTCTTCTGAAATACTCAGTTTATCAATATGAAGATTTTGAAAAGATAATTTTTGTAGAGAATAATAAATTTTGAAGTTTTATTATTATATTTATATGTATAATGGTCTATGTTATTTCTCTGTATTTTCCTCTATTTTTTCTCAACATTTATGAAAATTTGTTTCTCTATATTCTGTCTCTGTGTTATTTAAATATGAAAATAATAAATATATATATATATGCAGATCCTATTATTTTATATTGAACCTGCGTCGGCCGTACGCCATATTTTTTTATGGAAGTGAACAAATTTTAAATTCATTTCGAAATCCATTATTTTTGGTTCGTGCGTATGAAATTGGTCAGATTTCCCTGTTTCTTTTTGAGAAAAGAATTGAAATTTATTTATATTATTGTTGAAGGACAGGGAGGGACGACATTGGCCATAACCCTCTTCCCGTACCTCCCCTTCCGTCACTGTGGCTGCCACAATTGACGAACAATTGAGCAGAATTCCAAGAACTATTCATGAGATTTCAATCAGAAGGAAGGCTAGTAGAGTAAGGGGGTTGAAGGCAAAATCTCCACAAATGGTAAGCTCTCATCAAATGCAAAATATTGCTTAAGAAAGGAGTGGATGGATTTGTGGCCCAACTATGTTCATTAGAAGTCTCTCAATCTATTACTCCTACTCATCCAGATTTGCAAGCTATAATTGATCGCCACTCAGTTGTTCTTGGAGATATGCCTAAAGTACTTCCTCCTAAGAGGGATCATGATCATGCCATCAGTTAGTCCCAGGGAGCCATAAACCGAACATCAGGCCTTATAGGTATCCACACATACAAAAGAGTGAGATAGAAAATTTGTTGAAGAGATGCTAGAGGTAGGAATCATTAGGCATAGCCAAAGTGCTACTCCTCGCCGTGGTGATGGTACGTAAGAAGGATGATACTTGGCGCATGTGTCCAGATTATAGAGTGCTCAACATGTAACCATTAAAGATAAGTTTCCAATTCTAGTCATTGATGATTTGCTGATGGTTAAATGGAGTATGTTTTTTACCTTAGATCTTAGAACTGGTTATCACCAAATTCGGATTAAGGGGAGGATATTTGTAAGATAAAATTTTGCTCATGAGGGTCATTATGAATTTTTGGTGATGCCATTTCTTTACCAATGCACCATTACTTCAAAGTTTTGAATTCCATTTTTAAGAAGTTCTTGAAATTTGTGTTAGTATTCTTGATGATATATTAATTTATAGAATTTGGGAAGGATGCAAAGTGGACCAAGCATTACAAATACTTGAAGATCATAAACTCTATGCTAAGCCATCCAAGTGTGGGTCCAGAGGTGGAGTATTTGGGACACTAGTTTCACATGAAGGAGTAAAGTTGGCCCTAACAAAATTAAGGCTATCATGGAATGGCCTATTCCAAAAACCCTTAAGAAACTGAGAGATTCTTGGGATTGACAAGGTACTATAGAAGATTTGTGAAGAATTATGGTAGTATAGCAGCACCTCTCACCACTCTATTGGAGAAGGATTCCTTTCATTGGAATGAGTCTGCCAATACAACATTTGAGAGATTGAAGGAGGCTATGTGTACAACTCCAGTACTTGCCACTCCTGACTTCACCAAGGAATCTATTGGAATGTGATGCTTCTATGGATAGGAGCAGTTGCAAGAAGGTCAACCAATTGCTTTTGGAGTCGTCAATTAAAAGGTAAGAATCTTGAAAACCTATTTATGAGAAGGTGCTAGCAATTCCATGCAGTGAAACAATGGCGGCCTTATTATTTTTAGACATTTCAAGGTTAAGATAGATCATGATAGCCTAAATTATTTTTTAACAACGATGTCATCTGAGCAACAAAAATGGGTCACTAAGATGTTTGATATGACTTTGAGATTGTATATAAGAAAGGGAAAGAAAATATGTCACAATGCCTGTCAAGGAAGGATGAGGATGAAGTTTATTGTGTGTTTCAATATTACAAGGTTGGTGAAGGAAGCCAAATAGAGTGGAAAAATGATTTGTGATTCAAGTAATCTCATCGAAAAATTAAAAAGTGATCATAGTAGTTCAGATAAGTTTTGTTGGAAGGGAGATACTCTTTGGTATAAAGAGATTTGTATCTCAAGAAAAACCTTAAAAATCAAGATTCCACGAGTTGCATGAGTCTAGGGTGGTATTCATTTTTGAAGATATATCATTAGTCAAGCAAGATTTCTTTTTGGGACTTCATGTGATGTTCAAAATTTTATGGTTGAATGTTTGGTTTGTCATTATAAATGACAATTAAGACACCAATCTTTGCATTATCTATTTAGCCAGCGTTGGGAAGAGGTATCCATGGACTTCATCATATTCCTAAATCTAAAGGTCATAATGTCATCATGGTGGTAGTTGATTTAAATTGCACATTTCATTGCATTAGCACATCCTTTTTTGTGTGGCTAAATTTTTTGGAGAATAAAAAGCTACATGGTACTATTATTGTTAGTGAAAAAATCCTATCTTCACTAGTCACTTTTGGAAAGATTTATTCTCATTTTGGGTACTCAATTGGTTTCTTAGCTCTTTCATACCACCCTCAATCGATGGGCAAACAGAGGTTGTTAATAAGTGTTTGGAAGGATATCTATGTTGTTTCACTTTAGAGAAACATCTCGGTAGATTGGCTACCACTTGCGAATGGTGGTATAACACTTCTTTTCATAGCTCATCAAAAATGTCTCCATTTTGGCACTTTATGGATATCATCCTCCTTCCATCACATCATCAATTAAGGTGTCCCAGATTTGTGTAGTAGAAGACCACTTGCTTCATCAACAACAAGTACTTTTAGGACTCAAGGAGAATTTAGCCATGGCACAAAATCGAATGAAACAATAGGCAGACCAACATCGTAGTGAAAGAAGTTTTGAAGTTAGGGATTGGGTCTTCTTGCGATTGCAACCTTATAAGCAAATCTCACTAAAGCAGCAAAGAAAGAATAATAAGTTGTCTCCAAAGTATTATGGTCCATACCAAATCATGCAGAAGATCGGTAGTGTTGCCTACAAGTTTGAGTTTCCACCAACAACAAAGATACATCTAGTTTTTCATGTTTCCTATTTGAATAAGGTAATTGGGCATAATATTCCCACTCAAACAACACTTCCCGCGCTGGATGAAGAAGGAAGAATCATTTTGAACCAGAGTGCATTCGTCAAACACGCACAAAGAAGCTGAGGAATAGAACTATCATTGAGTATCTCATCCAATGGAAGAAGTTACCAATTGAAGATGCCACATGGGAAGACGAGGAGTTCATTCAAAATTTTCCAAACTTGATTAGCATTGAGGACAATGCTTCTTTGAAGAAGGGGGGCATGCTACGCCCTTAATATTATTGTACATCGGGTTATGAATAGTGGCTTGTGGCTATCTTAACTCTCTATTAAGTCATATTATCATTAGTATATTGTTATTTAGTTGTTTAGGTCGGCCTAAGTCTTATATAGGTGTGTCTAAGTCGGCCTAGGTGATATCCTTGGCATAAATAGGTATATATAGGAGGTTGTGAGTCTTATTTCATCATCAAGTGTGAAGTGTGTTCTCATTAGAGATATTTGGAGGTTTTCCCCCTCGAAGTGGCTTGTTATTCTCAGTTATTATCAAGTATTTTCAGCATATTCCATATCATATTCTTCTATTGTACAAGTTATTTCATAACAGGATTCATGCTTGGAAACATGGAGGATGCATTGGAGAGGCTTAATGCTTCAAAGGTATTCATTGTACAACCCTTGTAATGTTTTATTACTGAATAATAGATGGAGTATGGATGCTTTTGGAGGCTACGTTTTTTCCCTCTTAAAGGTTTTCCTAGGGTATATCTTATGTTATCTTGTGGCTTGTCTATTTGATTGTTGCAATATGGTTACTTGTATGCATTTTTATCTCTCATGGGTTATGTAGGAAATGGATTAAGATTGTGGGTATGATGCATTATTTCCTAACACCAACAAATCTTGGTCTCAATTTAGAAGAGTGGAGGATACCTCCATCAAACTAGGTTTACAAGAATTTTCAACTTGTAAACTTATTGTGAATACTCTAACACTATACATAAATTACAATCACCTTATGAAAAATAACCCAATTTTAAGAGTGGCTAGGTTGAAAAGAAGGCCTAAGATTTAGGTCAATCTCCAAACAAAGTCATTTGTATGCTAGTGAAAATGGGTAATACTTGAACTTGCAATCTATTAGTTATATTTAGTTCTAGTCATGAATAAAATAGATGATTATATCAATGTATTTATGAAATTAAATATGATTATATTTTATTACCTAATTAATCTCCTTAATCATTATGGTTTATTATGATTGTAGATGAAAAGGAGAGAAAATGCCAGAGAATAACAAAAAGTAATGTGAATCATGTCTCAAGAAAGATGATCTTTACATTCTTGTTCAAATATAAAAGGAAATAGAAAATCCCATCCTAATAAATAAATTCTTAAAAATCATGTGGATTATTATTATTAGATAATGAGTCTTTATTAATCTAAAATTAATTGATTATTCAAATAAAGACTCTAATTATAATTATATCTACTAGTGGGAGTTGAATAATAATGGACACATGGAATGAATTTTGATTGCTCATAAAATATAAGTTGAATGTATGAATAAATGCTTGCCTATTACTTCTACCTATTTGATGGATACTAGCAAATCGAATTCTTATCTCTAATATTTCAATAATTCTCTAGTGGTGTATTATTGCATTCCTAGTATTGATCTCAGTTTATGAATTGCTAAGTGGATAATGTTACTTTGTTTTGAGGACTTGATTTAAAGAAAATGGAATGTTTCCCCTAGATTGAAAGTTGAGCTAAGACCTTAATTTCTAAGGTGGAAAAAACCTTGAGATTTGTAACCTTGTTGTTAGGGACCAAATCTTAAATCATGTTTATGCTTAAATGTCTTGTTCAAGTGTCATGCCTAGGAGTTAATTTGATTACCCAATGAATTATACTTTGGAATTGGGTTTCCTATCATAACTTGATATTTTCTATTGTTAATCATGGAACAAAGGATTTAAATTCTTGAAAACGTTAGCTTTGCATTTGATAGGACTTTACATTTTACAATTTTTGTGTTCACACGTTTATGATTCACAAGGCTTGATATTGGTGGGGAGAGTTGTTTCTATTGGTCTTGATTTTATGTAATTCTCCATGCACTTGCAAAACTTGATAATGTATTCTTGATTAGTTCCATAGTGCAATAGCCATTCAATCTCCACTTAACTCAATAATTTTCTTAGAATTTATGTTTATTTTTAGTAAGTCTATTATGGTAGAAAATATCATTATTATATTCAAAATTGGTCTATTTTCTAGTAAGCCCATTATAAGTGTTATGAAATCATAGCCTAATTTGTGTATATCAAAATACTTATCCCTTAACAATTCAAGAATGTGCATTATATTTACAATTAAGTTAATAATATATTTATCGTTCGAAGTGTTCTATTAATATTTATTATTGAGATATTATCTACAATCTATATTATGGTTACAATTGGGAAAATGGTTAATGTACAATCTAGAGCATTAATGATTTCTAATGTATTAATACTCAGCTCTTCTATAATAATGATTTATATTATATATCATAAAAATAACATATTTTTTACTTGCAACATTATTCATATGTACAATTATCCATTTTCATTAATCCAACTTCTAATAAAAAACATAGTTTTAATATTGCGAATGTATTTTTATTTATCTAAACAGTTTATGCCACATAAATATTATATCCTTTTGCAAGATGGATAAAATTTATCAATGTAGATGAGAAAAGTGCATACCCTTACATTTAAATTTGGTACTCATTTTATGCCACTTTGCATGGACCTAGAATTTAATTGATTAATTTTGGCACACAAACTAACCATAAGTTCTAATCTAGTGCTCAATATTTTACATTATATCACTATGTTTAGAGCTTTCTTAACCTAGTTTCTAGAGAATTACGAGCATCCTATATGATATTGTGCATGTGGTTAAGTCCTATGAATTGATTATCAATGCATCCTTATCCCTCTAATTTTAAATAAAATTATATATCTTGTGTTAATACAATCATTGCTTATCAATCTGCATTTCAAATATTTCAAATTATGTGTATGTGGATTGTATTTAAAGGAACCACTCAAGTTTGTTATAATCATCATATGCAGATCTAATTGGAAGATCATAACAAGAAATCAGCAATTAAGAAAACACATCCAAATTATATTGGTCATTTGTGTGTCAATTATAAATTCAACTATCATATTGTATATTATCTAATATAGTATGATCCAACAACTCTATTTATATAATTGTTAAATCAATCAAGGGTATTTAATAATATAAAGTATTTTGAATGATATTATCTCTATTATAATAAGTTTGAATGGTCCTTAGCACCACCCAATGTTTCCTTACACAAATATCATGTAAGTGATAATTCTATAGCTATGAAAGGTCTATTTCAACTTAGGATGAAATGACACCATCAAGCTACATTTATGTCATCTAGACTAAATTGAGGGTGTGATCCTATCCCAAGCCCTCAAATTCTTAGGTCTCATTCATCATAAGCTTTTAATCACCTATGCAGGTCCATATTTGAATAATTTTTAATGTAGTTGCAATATTTGTTTTCTTATATTTTGGTGAATCTTGGTCTTCAAATCTCTCTTTTGTGTTACCCTAGGGTTTGGAAATTTTTCATATTTTATTTTTTAATGATTTCTTATGATTATTTATGCTCTAATTGAAGTTTTCCTATGATGAACATTCCTTGTATGATACACGAATTTGAATGATTATAGGGTGTGAATCAATGTCCAAATGAATGTATTTAAATACCGATGCATAATGAATTATTTTACAAACATGTATCAAGTCAACTCCCAAAAACTAATAAAAAGGGAAAGTTATGTTTGATTGTTCAAATTGGTCTATATAATTACTAATTTTGGAGATATTAACTTTATTTTTTGGATACATCTCTGTGTCCTTTTTACCACCAATAATAAGTGTATTATAATTCTCATAAATGGTTAGATAGGAAAAATATTATGATTGAATAGGAAGAGATGGATCATCTTCCCCAAAGTATGAACAAACATCAAATACTTTGGAGAAGCCTCTATCATGATGATATCTAGGTCAATACTCATAGACACCCAAACATCCAACTTAAGCTTCATCATACATAAATATGTCTAAAGAAGGATAATCATCCATAAAATCATCCTAGATGAGATCTAAATAAACCAAGGCTAAATCAATGTTGTTCACGAAAACACATGAGTACCTAAATTCCCTTAGCATCATTATTTTCAAGGACTTTAATATGTTTGAATACCTTCTTGATTCAAAAATAATAATTTTCCAAATTATAATCAAGTTTTTATAAAGTATTAATAAACATTTAACATAACTCATAGCCAAGTTAGATTATGATAAATGTTTCTCTTAATAGTGGTTGAATGTGGATCTATAAGAGGCATCACCTTCACTAGTTTGAGTATCTATATGAGAATCCAAAGGTGTTGCAATATGTAAATCAAGATCAATGGACAACTTGGAGAAATCATGGTTGTCAATACTTGGGTCTTAATTTTTAGGTCTTGATTTTATAAATCTAGAATGAGCCAAAGTAATCCTTAGGAACAACATGAGAAATAGAAGGATTAGGGATAATAAGTGGAGACACTATAGCCCTAATTATTTTTTGTTGGAGAGATCAATGTTTTGTACTTATCAACTTGACTTATAAAATTTTATATGGATTATCATTATTATCACCACATCTTTCTCATTTTTATAAATGAACTTGATTTTATGATGAACCATAAATGTGACAACACCTCGTATATGAATCTATGGATGCCTCATAAGGATCATATTATACACTAAAACTCAAGGAATTATGTGGGAATTAGTCTCAAGAGCACCGAACCTTAACATGATGGGTAAAGTGACATATCCAAAGGAACTCCATATAACATTGTTAAACCCTTTCATGATCGCCTCAAATATTGGTAGAGGAGAGTGACTAACTTGATCACATTTAGAAATTATTCAATAAATAGGTTTAATTTGAATCCAATATATCTACTAATATACATTTTACTCTAATGTGTTTATACTTGGCCATAACATATAAGATCTATATATTTGAAAGTTTAAATTTGTGTCCCACTTTAGGATAGATTTTTTGTAGGGAAAATTTGAGCATTTCCAACTAAAAGTTATATCTGATTGAATATGAATTTTGGCCAAATTATTTCTTGCTAAATAAATTCAAGCCATAACTGTTCTAGTTAGAAATGCCCACTCTATGCATATGTAGAATCATTTAAGTGCCAATATACAAAATTATTGAGATTATTTAAACAAATTAAAGTTCTTGCCAATTTATCAACAAAAAAACAAAAAAAGTAATGCATCCATTAAAGTTTCAAGTTATCAATTGATATGAAAAAAATATTTAAAGAAAATAGTGAAATTTATTTTTTAAAGAAGTGAAGGATCCATTAACCAAACTTTTGAGAATTTTATTAACAATTAAATTATAGTGTTAAATTTATAAAATATTATATCAAATAATTTTTAACTTAAAAATATAAATATAAATTATATTAAAAAAAATTGCATTTTATTAGTTTACACCATATCAAAATTTAAAACATGTGTCACTTTTAAGGTATTCAAGATATAAAAAATTGGATTAGTGTCATCCATTTCCTATATAAAAGTTTGACATAGTATTGAACTTTATCCCATATTCATAAATCAAATATGGAGGTGGTAACTCATGGATTGAATAGAAATAGAAAAATAAGTGTATCATACATGAAATGTGCATGCATAAGTGTACAATTACTCAATGGAATAACTAAGGAATGAAAAATAGGAATGGGATTAGGCTTAGTATAAGATGAAAAAATGAATAATCATAAGAACTATGGCATGTACCCTCAATTTAAGATGTATCATTCATAACAGTAGAAGGTACAAGTAGATCGCTTGTCTCTATCACGGTATATGTAAGAATTAGGTACACAATGTGAAGGATAAGTGATCTAAGGTAAAGTACAATTAGGATAAAACATATTACTATCACTTCCCAATTATCATAGAAGTAGTCTAATTTCATGCCACACCACCTTTGTAGATTCCAACTCATCTTGGATGAATGAGTAGCTTAACAATATGGACTACACCTCTTCCACAACACACCAAAGTAATGCAATACAATACCAATAAAAATTCTATATATAGTAATGTGTAAATAAACACTCCTTTATGCAAAGTAGGGTAAAACCATAACTTGATAATTTAATGGACAAGTCAACTTCTTGTTTTTTGTAGCCAATATCAAACCAAAGGTACAATATAACATAACAAATAACCCACTTAGTAGCTCAAGTCTTGCTCGAATGATATTGTGTAAGTCTACTAATACAATGCAATTTTGTTCCATGAGGAATGTAGCTCTACATGCACTAGACTTAGTTCCAATTTCTTCATGCTCAAATAACCCCTCTCGAGTTTAACTCAAAAACATGGCAATGCTATCTTACTCATTCACAACCTCACTTGCATTCAACAATGAAATTGTTGTATTAAGAAACACCTATACAATGAATAACTTATAAAAATATAATGTATCACTATGGCTTAACACTTCATTCATATTTCCTAGTGAGCCAGAGGATCTATTTATAATGCAACTTGTCATAACTACCTCCTTTCTTTTTTAATCACCACCCTTCTTTTTTCTATTCAAAATTCTCTAAGGTACCTTGGTTTTATGAAAATTCATTAATAGCCTCATCCTTATTTTCTTTAGCAAGTTGTCTTAAATTTTTGTTAGGCCATTTCTACCAACAATCTAGGTTTTCGTGTTATCACCATATTCTATACTTGGCTTCAATTTTATTCCCCTATTGGTTTACACATGCATTATTGATAGTCATCAATTAAATCTCATGAAACGAGAGGCAATCTTCAACTTAGTTTGGTCCTTCCATATCAACACCACTTACATAGTCAAGCAATTTCTTAATCTATATATTAGGAAGGTTATAAAAAAACTTAAATCTCTTATAGAGGAAATTTCTTAAATGTATTAAATAATAATTAAATATATTTAATCAAATAACAATTCTTACAATATATTGTCTTGATCAAATAAATGATCTAGTTGTTTAAGAAGTCAGTTTAGAGCATCAATTGAAGTGTACATATGCAAATTCATTTTATTATTCATCAATAATTAAAATGAATGTATTGAGTGCCTTTAAATACAAAGACATATCAATATATTGTGCAAAATTGTGTTTGATCAACTCAAAACAAAAAGAACAAAGGCAAGAAATTAGTAATATTTAAATTTAAAATTTAAATTCAGACAACATATTCCATTGTCACATATTTGAATATCTACACATGTATTCCCATGTTACAAGAAGTAGTGTTCACTTGCACAAAAATTCAAAGGAAACCAAATTCTAGTGTTCAATAAATAAAAAGCTACACAACAATTAAGTTCTCTTGTAAAATAAATAAAAAATTACCCAACTAAATATTTTTACATAACAGCTAAATCCTCTTACACAAAAAAAAACTAATCAATTTCATTTGAATTTGTAAATCATCTACTTTAATCTAAACTAATATATATGTATATGTATGTATGTATGTGTGTGTGTGTGTGTGTGTGTGTGTGTGTGTGTGTGTGTGTATATATATATATATAGATGAACAACGAGCATTGAATGCCAGTTAAGTCAAATGTAGCAGCAATTAACTGGATGATGGACACCTTCTATGTCAATTCAGGATAGACGGTGCCCTCTTCCATTTGGATCATAATACCTAATTAGCATACAAGAAAACATAATTGATTTAATATGGTCAAGAATATGACATGAATAGCACTAAAATGAAATTGTTCTCCAAGCATATAAATGGAGTCGAATGAGAACACTTTATTTTCTTGTCCTTTAACATATATGCAATCCCCATGAACAACTGATAACATACTTCCTTTATGACAGTCCTAGCCAACACATATCTTGGTAACATGTGGTGACCCTCTAATTCTCCCTTGACTACAACCATAGAGTGCCTTGGAAACATCCACCAAGTAGTGAAAGATTGAATAATATCATTGATTACACTATGGGGAACTCAAGCATTGGATCTCCATGAACCTGTTTATAAGAAATCACCCTAATGGTTTCATCGTACATGTTATCATGCAAAGGTTGAAATACCATATGAACTAGTTCCTTCAAAGGAAACCTCAATTTCATGAGTGGAGGATTGAACCTTGTCAAAGCATAGATAGCATCAATGATGTAAGAAGTCATATAGAAATTTTCTCCCTGTGATGAAATTGAATCTCCCCAATGAAGTAGGGCAATTTAGGAAGCATCTATATTATTGAAAATCTCTATTACCAAGTAATTTTCACAACAAAATCATTGTGTCATGACCAACATCAAGAAATTTTCTTACCATATACTTTGATATGTCATTCCTCCTAAATCCTAACAGATAAAAGGTTGGAAACCATGGTTCAATAAATATAACATCACCCTTGAAATCCATGGGTCCCTATTTTAACACAATCTTTAAATCCTTGAGAAATTTGAATTCAGTGATGAAGAAACTCCTAGCACAAAGGTAGATGTAGATTTCATGCTCTAATTTTTCCACTCTTTCATGATCCATGATGTAGATTATACAACTTAAACCATACTTTTTGATGTTTTTAATATGTGCAAACATTCTTATAAGTACTCTTCTATTATACAACCTCCTCAATCATGTAGACCTCATGAGAGTGAGAAAAAGGGTAGAAATAAGTAGGAGTGAAGAGGGAAGACTCTCCTAGCTTAGGGTGTCAAAGAATATGAAACCACCTAGATAACACAGGCCCTTTGATCCTAATTCAAAATGATTAAATTCATATTGAATAAGATTCTTGAAAGGTTGGAAAGGCACACCTTCAAATAAATTAAAAATTATTTCAAAATCCCTTTCAAATACATGTTATGCCTAGCCAAATTAATCCCCAACATTCAAAAATCTTGTAAAGAGATTAAAAGTGTCTCCTTATAGTTGTGAGCAAGGATCTGGGAGGGATAAAACCCTCATGAGTCTAAAGAGGTAAGTGCATCCATTTGTGGGTAGAAAGAAATAAGGGTTAGACAAAATGTAAGTGATGGAAGCAAAGTAAGTGAGAGGTGTCATTCTAAAATGTGTATATGGGTCATAGAATTTATTTATTTTAGTTAGAATATATGCATCATGCAAAGACTTCTTTAATGGTCCATGTTCACACAAGGGACTAGGGACATGTTAAATCTAGTTCTTTTTCACTAATTTATTTCCTCTTCTATGTTTCTTCTTGTTCTTTCCCTATAGATTCAGGATTATCCAGAGCATGATTATTGGCAACCACTCTTGTAATGTTGACCAAAACCATATCTTGTTTGATTTATGTTTTTTATTTTCCCCTTTTACTTATATTACATGTTTCTTATGCTTCTCCTTCATCATGTCCTCTTATGTCTTTTATTATTTTTGGCCTTTTTACTAAGCATTATTTTTCATGATTTTTATTGTATTTTTATTCTCATTTAACCTTCTATATTATGACTTGTACCTTATTTTATTTCATGTTTCCCTACTTAGAGACATCTCCTCCCTTATTATCCATCATGATGATAAATCAGATATCTTATTGTTTTTACCTATTTACACAATCTTTAAGTTTGCATGTTTATTATATGATTAATATGCTTGAAATATTTTCATTTTATCATTATCACACATGATTACATGCTTACATGTTTACTGTAAGGCCCAACTATTTTGCAACTGTAGTTGCACTTCATATATTTAATTTTGATAATTGTGGAACCTTGCATATAATATTCTAACCTTGGATTCAAGAATTTTACATTAATTTTCATGTAATACCATATTATAGTATATGGTTACTTAACTTGGTAGATAATATAAAATAGTTGTCTTTATAATTATTGGATTAAATGCAAATAAAGAGATTTAAACTCTAACCCAAAAAAATATAGACATGGTGCATGTGGAAAATAATTGTTTTATTATTATCATCTTCAAATCAAATTAATTTGTAGGGGTTAAGGCTTTATAGTTTTCAAGGGATGGAAATGTGGAAAATTTTCTCTATGAAGACATATTCACAAGATATGGAGTTCCAAGAGAAATTATCACAGAACAAGGACCCCAATTTACATTAGAGCTAATCACCAAATTAGTTCAAGAATATGAGATCAGACATAGGAATTTCACACCTTCTCATCCTCAAGAAAATTGGCAATTGGAAGTCACGAACAGGGAAATTGAGAACATCCTAACAAAGACAATGCAAATTCATAGGAAGGATTGGGCAGCTAGATTTCCTAAGGCTATTTGGGCTTATAGAACAACTTGGAAGACCACAACAGGCTTTACACCATATGAAATATGTTGGGATTAAGGTGTTTCAACCTTAGAGTCCTAATATTGATTAATTTAATGTATTATTGTAAGTGTATGTATTATTTAATTGCCTACATTGTCTTTTCATCAATTGGGACGCACTGGCTAGGTGGCATCCCTGTTGGAGGTGACTGGATGACACATCATCATCCCAAGTGGAGGTAGGAATCCCACTTTGGAATCATGGACCAATAAAAACTTATGATAGATTTTATGATGCATCATAAGGTATCTTTTTGCATGGAAAAAGTTGGCACAGAAGTTCGATTATGACAGGTTGTAAGAGAATCAGGTATTCTTGGTCGATTATGATAGATTCTCATACAACTGTAAGTGTTGTCAGTTATGACAGATTCTATGATAGTTGTAAGATGTGTAAGGCATCTTTCATAACCTATTTTTTAGCATATTTTGGGGGCCCAAGCTTGAGGAAGGAATATTTGTATGTTATCACAATTGTAAGGTGTGTAAGGGAATATGTTACATGTGTCCAAATACATGTTATGGCATGGAAGATTTTTCATGTGGATTTGGACACCCATCCCCTTCTAGATGCTTCTTCTTTCTTGCATGTTTCTATATATTGGATTCCTTGCATTGTAGAATGCATATTTTTGTTGCAGGTAATGAAGTATTGTTGGATTCACTCCAAGATAGGTGTTTGTGACAAAACACTTGTTGAATAAAGCTTTGTACTTGGGGCTGCATTGTAACTCTTATTTGAAGTAATACAATAGTATTGCGTCTTTGGAGGGTGGGGTTTTTTCCTTGAAAGGGTTTTCCCCACGTATATTTGGTGTTTGTGTTGGTAGATGCTCAGTGCTCCCCTCAGGATTCATGACATAAACTAACCGCCTCCCGTGGATCTATTAACTTTGGCATTTGTATCAATCATTAACAGGTTGATCTTTTGGTGCAACAGAAACTGTGGGCCAACAATTGGTATCAAAGCCAAAGGTTTTGGGTTTGAATCCCCTCAGGTAATGTTGAGGAGGATTTTTTTGGAAAATGGTCAGGGCTCCCCTTGGGATTCATGACATGGACTAACCGCCTCCTGTGGATCCGTTAACTCTAGCAATTGTATCGGACATTAGCAGGTTGATCTTTTGGTGCAACGGTAACTGTGGGCCACCAGTTTGTTGTATTTGTGTACTTGTTGTTTCATTATATGCTCTATGTGTTTCTCTTATTATAATTGTATAAGGTATTAAAAGGGAAAAAATTTTAACTCTCCCCTTCTTAGATTAGTGTAGGAAGTTATTTCCACTCACTCGCCTTCCTTTTAGTTGGTATCAGAGCCTAGTCAACCTTGATTCCTTTGTTGGGTTAGAAGGGTTTTTTGAGTTGATCTTTGTTTCAGTGGGAGTTTTGCAGAAGTGTATTTTGTGACCTTGTTGTAGGAAAGAGATGGAAAGCACATCTGGGAGGATTGAGATGGAGAAGTTTAACGGCAGTAATTTTGAATTTCAGAAGCTCAAAATGGAAGACATGCTCATAGATCATGATCTATGGATTTCTATTACTAGAACCAAACTAACGAGCATTAAACAAGAAGATTGGGAGTTCATGGATCGAAAATCCAAGGATCTTATTAGACTTTGTTTGGATGATTCTATCCTCCTAAATTTCCATGAAGAGAAGACTTCTACTTCTCTTTGGAAGAAGCTTGGTGATGTCTATCAAGCTAAATCCTTGGTAAACAAGCTTTTCCTGAGAAAGAAGATGTATTCTCTAAAAAATGGAAGATGGAGGATCCGTGGAAAACCATCTAAATGCATTCAACATGTTGATTGTTCTGTTGGAAAATGGTCAGCGCTCCCCTTGGGATTTGTGACATGGCTTAACTAACTCTTGTGGATCCGTTAACTTTTATGGTTGTATCGAGCATTAACAGGTCAATCTTTTGGTGCAACGGCAACCATGGGGCCAAAAATTGGTATCAGAGCCAAAGGTGCCAAGTTTGAATCCCCTTGGGTAATGTTGAGGGGGAGATTGTTGGCAGATGGTCAATGCTCCCCTCAGGATTCATGACATGGCTTAACCACCTCTTGTGGATCCGTTAACTCTAGTGGTTGTATCGAGCATTAATAGGTCGATATTTTGGTGCAACAGCAACTGTGGGGCCAACATGTTCAACTGGGTTCCATTGGAGACAAGATTGATGAACAAGACCATTGTATGCTCCTTTTGTGTTCATTGTCGGACTCTTAGGATCACCTAATGATGGCTATTGGAAGCACTACTTCCACCTTCAAGATGGATGAGGTGGTTGCCTCATTATCTAAAGAGATGCAAAGTAAGTCTTTTGAGATGGCCAAGGAGGCCCTTTTTGTTCATGGTAGACCAAAGGAGAGAGGCAAAAAGAAAGACAATAAATCTAAGTCAAAGTCTTCAGGAAGATCTAAGTCTCCTGGTAAGAAGTCCAAGGAAAAATGTTGGAACTGTGGTGAAACTGGTCACTTTCGAAAAGATTGCAAGGAGAAGAAGAAGAAGAAAAACAAGTCTTTCTCTAATTGTGAATCCAAAAATCATCCCAAGATGAAGGAGAAGCATATATTGTATCCTTGGCAAACCATGCATCAGATGATGTGTGGTTGATAGATTTGGATGCATCTTTTCACATGACCTCTCATAGATATTGGTTCTCGAAGCATAAGGATTACAATGGTGGGAAGGTGTACCTAGGTGATGACTCTCACTTGAAGATCGTTGGCCATGGAAGAGTCAAAATCAGATTTCCTAATGGAAGAGTGAAGGGAATTTATGGTGTCTTGCATATCTTGGGTTTGGTACAAAACCTTCTTTTTGTAAGTAAACTGAATGATTTAGGAGTGCAAGTTTTTTTCTTTGGTGGAAGATGCAAGATGACAAGAGGAGCTATGGTGTTGGCTAAGGGTGTTTGTGTTGGCACTCTATTCAAGTTGGATGCATGCATAGTAGAGTGCAATAGTTCTTCTGATGTACCAAAGAAGAGACCTTTGGATTCATCATCCTCACCATCAGATCGTTCAATGAAGAAGAACTGTTTTGTAGCTACATTTGATGATCATGCATTTTGGGTACCTAAGGGTGCTCATTCCATGGAAATGAAGCTACATTAGAAAGGAAAATGTTATGGCACCAATCACTTGGTCATATTGGTGAGAAGGGTCTTAGAGCCCTAAAAAATAAGAGCCTTGTTGAAGGCCTTGATGATTCTAATCTTGAGTTTTAATTTTGTGAACATTGTGTATATGGAAAACAACACCGTGTTTCTTTTTACTCTAGTTCTCACAAGTTTTTTGTGGTTTTGGACTATGTTCATTTAGATATTTTTGGTCTTGTGAATGTTACGTCATTATCAAAATCTGTATATTTTGTTTCTTTTATAGATGAATATAGGAGGACATTCTTTTATTTTCTCAAAAGAAAAGTTGAAGTCTTTAGTTGGTTTAAGGAGTTTAAGGCCTTGGTAGAAAATTGGACTAGCAAAAAGATTAAGTGTTTGAGGACTGATAATGCTGGTGAGTTTTGTTCTGCAAAGTTCTACAAGTTTTGTAAAGTGCATGAGATTGAGAGGCGTAAGACAACTCCCTGCACTCCATAGCAAAATGGAGTTGCAGAGAGGATGTACAGAACATTGATGGAGAGGGCTAGGAGTATGTTGAGTGGTGCTATCCTTGAACAAATTTTTTGAGCTGAAGTGATAGCCACTACATATTATTTGATCAATAGATCTCCTACATCAATGATTTTTGGAAAGACACCCATGGAGGCATGGTATGGAAAAAATCCCTCGATGAGACATCTTATAGTATTTGGTTGTGAAGCTTATGCTCGTGTTCTATTTGAGAAGAGATCAAAGTTGGAGAATAAGGTTGTTAAGTGTATCTTTATCAAATAGTGTCAATGTGAAAGGGTACAAGCTTTGGGATCCAGAAGCTCGAAAGGTTCTCTATAGTAGAAGTGTGATTTTTAGAGAGAGAAACCATCCATTGTTGAGCTATAGCCAAAGAAAGAGGTGAAGCAGAAGAAGGAGATAATTTAGATTCCACCTACTCTGAAGAAAGATGAACTACGCACTCTTGTTGGACCTGATGATGAGGAGAGCTCAAGAAGCTCTAAAAAATATAAAGAAGAAGAAGAAGAAGAACCTCAACCTCAGCCTATGAGAAGGTCTACCCGAGTTAGGCAGCAACTAGAAAGGTTTGGTTATTCACTATTGGATTTCGATTGCATTTTTGGTTTGATTTCTAACATTGATGAGCCTAGGACTGTTAGAGAGGCTATGTGTATGAGTGATACAGGTTCCTGGATAAAATCCATGGATGAGGAGATGGATACATTAAAGAAAAAAAATACTTGGGATATGGTACCTTTGTCTGTTGGACGTAAACCTGTCAATTGTAAATGTGTTTTCAAGAAAAAGTGTTGTCCTAATGGGCAATGTTGAGAAGTATAAGGCATATTTGGTTGCTAAGGGGTTCTCACAAGTGGAGGGAATTGATTATGGGGAGATATTCTCTCCTGTAGCGAAGCTGACATCTATATGGCTTCTTTTGTCACTTGCAGCAGCATATGACTTAGAAGTGGAACAAATGGATGTGAAGACAACATTTCTTCATGGTGACTTGGAGGAAGAGATTTACATGTCATGGATAGAGCATTTCATTGAAAAACGTAAAGAAAATTTGGTTTGCAAACTAAAGAAGTCTCTTTATGGTCTGAAACAGTCTCCTAGGATGTGGTACCAGAAGTTTGATGCCTATGTGTTGTCATTAGGATTTCAAAGATCTAAATCTGACCATTGTGTATATTTTAAATCTAATAATGGTCACATTCTCATTATTGTTTTATACGTAGATGATATGTTGTTTATTGGGAATGGTAAAAGTATGATTTCATATTTCAACTTTCAGTTGTCAGCACAGTTTGAGATGAAAGACCTAGGTGCAGATAGGTACATTCAAGGAATGGAGATCGTGAGGGATAGAGCTAAATAAAGCTTTGGTTAAGCTAGAGAAAGTATGTGAACTCAGTGTTGGAGAGATTCAGCATGGTAGATTGCAAACAGTTAGTTGTTCCTATGATACAGGGGGCGAATCTTTTTGTGAATGATTATCCAAAATCTCCTACTGAGATGGAGGACATGACCAAAGTACCATATGCGAGTGCAGTTGGCAGTCTAATGTTTGCAATGGTGTGTACGAGACCAGACATTTCCCAAGCAGTGGGAGTCCTTATCCATTTTATGGATAATCTTAGATGGGTGCATTGGGATGTAGTTAAGAGAGTGTTCGGATATTTATGAGGTACTTTTGAGTATGCTATGTGTTTTCATGGTTATCCTACTAGACCTCAGCATTTTATGAGTATTCATGGATATGTGGATTTAGATTGGGCAGGTGAAATTGACATTAGAAGATCCACTGATGGTTATGTGTTTATGATGTTTGGTGGTGCTATCAGTTGGATGAGTAAGCGACGGGCTATAGTCATGTTGTCCAAAATAGAGACAGAGTATATGGAAACCACTCATGCTTGTAAGGAAGCCATTTGGCTTAAGAGATTATGTTCTGATATTGGTTTAGATGTAGGACATATTATTGTTTGTTGTGATAGTCAAAGTGCAATTTATCTAGAAAAGAATCCTACCTTCCATGCCAAAACAAAGCACATTGATTTTCAGTATCATTTTTTTCGTGATATGGTAGAAGATGGAAAGGCGAACCTAGAAAAGGTTGACAATTTGGTGAATGTTGCAGATACACTAACAAAACTAATAAGGACAAAGAAGTTCATATGGTGTTCTGATACCATGGGCCTTTGGGCCATGAGCAGATGATTCATATGATTCTTGGTAGGTCTTCGACAAGTTGCTAGTAGAATTTGGAAAATATACGACTAGGTGACTAAAACTTTTAGTCACAACAACTAAAAATGACTAA
The DNA here is from genome assembly GCA_007258455.2 of Sequoia sempervirens. NCBI lineage: Eukaryota > Viridiplantae > Streptophyta > Pinopsida > Cupressales > Cupressaceae > Sequoia > Sequoia sempervirens. The sequence goes on along the minus strand of VDFB02071318.1, from coordinate 395,528 downwards.
ATTCTACTCATTTTTGCAACTAAGCTATAAATGAGTAAATAAATGACAAATCTGGTTGTTGACTAAAAAATTATTTAGTCACAAAAATTAAAAAAGACTAAATAGTTAGTCATCAAATCCAAATTAGACAAAAATTTAAAAAAACAAGTTGGCCAATTATTGGTGTGATGTATTCATGTGCATGATGTATTGGCGCGATTATTCACATTCATTGCACATTCATTCATCTCGCTTGACCTCGCTTCATTCGTTAGCCTGGCATGAGTCATTTTGACCAGTTATAGCAGCTACTTGCATGGGCGATAAGGATTCGAAGAGGACTTGGAGAGTTCTAAAAAGGCAGGCAAGGGCAAGGAATTCAGAGTTTGTTGCAACAAATTTGAATTCTTTGAGGCCCTCTGTAGTGAAATCAGATTTGGGGACACCCTCTATAGTGAATTCAGAGGTAATTCAAAGCCCTCGTTACATTAAACACAAATTTTAAATGCTTGTTGCAATCTATTGCTCTTAATAATGTTCTACTACTCTTAATAATGTTCTTTTACAATCTTACCACTATTCTGCTTCATAATGTGTTTGAGCTAAATATAATAAAATTTGGGTGTCAATGCCAAAATAGAATTTCCTCAAACAATTTTGATACATTTTCACTACAAGCGAAAACTATCCTTGTGCAAAGTAAACATGTGCTAGATTTACCCACACATTAGGCATCCGAACAAAGATGTATCCTGCAGCAACTTCTTGTACCTGAGTAAATATTTCCTTTGCATTATCAAATTGACCCCTTTCAACTAGCACAATGGTTGCCCCATTTCCAGCATAAACATTGCCTGGTCTTTGTGCCAACACTTTACAATTGTTGCCCCATTTGTAGCATAAACATTTTCATTACAAGCGTAAATTGTCCTTGTACAAAGTAAACATGTGCTAGATTTACCCACACATCAGGCATCTGAACAAAGATGTTTCCTGTAGCAACTTCTTGTACCTATGTAAAATTTTCCTTTGCAATATCAAATTGATCCCTTTCAGCTAGCATAATGGTTGCCCCATTTGCAGCATAAACATCTCCTGGTCTCTATTCCAACACTTAAGTGGCCCCTTTTATGACATTAAGATCCTCTTGATTTATTATTATACTCTTATTTTCCAAGAGAAAAATCCCCAAGGCCCATGGGAAATGAACAATGAGCATTTGAGTTTCAACTTGGTTTCATTTCGAAAAGGGGACATTACATTGTACAAGATTTTTCTAATAGCAGACTAATTTAATCCACCTATTTGGGACTATAAAATAAAAATAGATGATTTAATCTATTTTCAATTATAGGTTATTTTAATCTAGAATATGATAGAAAGATAAAGCATAATACATTGAAGGACACATAAAATGTTCTAAAATAAAGACTAAAATAGGTTTCCCATGAAAAACAAGAAAGAGGAAAAATGAAAAGATAACATACAGATGATTCCTTTGAGGTTTTTGATAAGATCTCATTTAACTATGTCAAATGGATTTGGAAGGGAAAAGGCATATTTGATTGACTAAAAATTTGAGGTAGCTTATCCGTCGTCATTGTATGCATCATCTTCTCTTGGAATTTGTTTCTACAATGCACCAAGCGTAGAATTGATTGGCGATGCACTTAAGGTGGATAAAAACTCATCAAATGCTTTATGTATGCTTGGAAATATGGAACTAAAAACAGATGATTGGATTTTCAAGCAAAAGAAACAATTAAAGTAGCACGCCAACTTGTCTTGGCCGATGAAGCAAAATGAAAAGTTGATAAAGAACAAAGGATTCAGATGGAAAGGAGAAAGAAAGAGGAAGAACTTCGGCAGGTGATGCAACAAAAGGAGCAATTTGAACGTGTGAAGGAATTATGGAAGAGTAAGTGTAAGGACAAGGATGATGATGATGAGGTTGTTCAGTCTGAGAAGAAACAAAATAAGGAAAAGAAGAAAAAGAAGAAGGATAAGGACCACAAGGCTTATGATTCTTATATGGAGGAACCTGATGTTGCCATGGAAGATGAGGAAAATTATATGAGTGATAAGGCACAAGATGATGCAAAAAATTCCCAAGATCTTCTTGCAACTGCAGGTCTAGAAGACTCTGATGATGGCAAAGAAAAGTTATAAGTTCAACAAAATCATGGAAGGGCACCATACTCTAATTTTTGAATGATGAACCATTCAAGAAGGCAGAGTTTAGAAGATGGTACTTGTTGATTTATGTCTAGGCTTCACGAGCTGTATTTCATCCTATTTTTGAGAAGAAATCTGATACCCATGGGAAGTGAATAATGAGCGGTTTGAGGCAATTCCAAGAGAAGATGATGCATACAATGACGATGGATAGGCTACCTCAAAATTTTAGTCAATCAAATATGCTTTGCCCCTTCCAAATCCATTTGACATAGTTAAATGAGATCTTATCAAAAACCTCAAATGAATCATTCGTATGTTATCTTTTCTTTTTTCCTCTTTCTTGTTTTGCATGGGCAGCCTATTTTTTAGTGCAATTTGAAACTTCAGTATATGTTAATTTCCGGGCCTTCAAGGAATTTTTATTTTAAGAGAAAATAGAACTGGAATTCGTTAAACTCAAAACCTAGACATCATCATATGGATATCTTCTCTTGGACTTCTGGCCTATACGTGAGTCATCATCTTCAAAATCAGTATGCATGTCTCCTCATATTTTGTTGAAACTAGACAATTTGTCTGTGCATCATTAGGTCTTCTGAACTACTAACTACAAGAGGGTCTTGTGCCTTCTGCATCATCTTGCCTTGTGCTCATATAATTTTCATAATCTTCCATGTTTATCAGATTCCTGAAGATCATAAATGCTGTGATCCTTTTATTCTTCTTATTTTCTTTTCCTTCTTTCATTTCTTCTCCAAACTAACTGACCTCATCATCATCCTGTCACTACGCTACTCTTTCATAGTCCTTTCACCGTTCAAGTACTCGATCTGTTGCATCGCCTGTTGAATTTGTTCCTCTTAACTCCTTCATCTAAATCACTGGATTCTTCATCATCTTTTCGTTTCCTTCCATTAGCCAAGAACAGTTAACATCTACACAATTGTTTCTTTTTCTTTAAGAAAATCATTTTTTTGAGTTCCATATTTCCAAGCATACATAAAGCATTTGATGGTTTTTTGTCCACCTTAAGTGCATCTCCAATCAATTCTAGGATTAGTTGGATCTCATTCTGAGCCTGAGCCATGGCTACGAGATGTAGATATGCATCCATATAATCAAGAAACTTGAACAATTTTGGCTGTAAGTTTTCTTTTCACCCATCATGTAGTTGTTCAAACAACTAACAATATTAAATGGTGTTGTGAATTTGCTTATGGTAACTCAAGTGAAACTACCACCTTCTTAGTCCGTGGAAGAATTTCATATCCTTAGGCTAAAAAAGCTGCATAATTCAGGGCTGGGGCTTTTGTTTGTGATTTCAAACTGTTCCATTTCCTAATACCTCCATAAAAGTTTGTTGAGCCAACTATAGTTCATCATGCTCAAAATGAAGAACCCCAATGTTGTTTATAAATAATTCAATGGGTACTTCTTTTATACTCTTCTTCAAAAGAGACTTTGGAATCTTAAGAGAATCTAAGGCTACTCTAGGGTCTAATGAAATTAATAACTCACCCATCTTGACCAATGAATGGGAATCACATGGATCTATGCGAGTTTCCTTTCTTAAAATTCCCAAAGCCTTCTTTGCCTACCCTTGTTGAGCATATACATGGCATACAAATTTTAAGCTCTCACACTTCTTAGGGTGGACCTCCAAAACCTTTTTAAAATTTGAGAGAGAACTCTTAAGATCTCCCAACTTCAATTGAACATGTCCACAAAATGCACAAAACTGTTCACTAACTCTAAGATTCCTACAATTAAAAAAATGCACAAAACTGACCACAAATATTTTTCCCCATTCCAAATAGCAAAATTGCCAAAGAATGCATTTAAAACTTGCAAAATAAAATCGATGATTTTGCACCAAAAAAAAAAACCATGAGACCATACTTGTTGCTTACTATTATGATTTGATAGATTTTTCCAAGCATCCATAGCTTGTTTGAAATCACTTGTTTTAGGATTTTAGCCATAGCAGCAAGGTAGTGATCTATTTGATAAAATGCTTTGGTAAACATGTATGAAAAATGCGGTAGCATAGATAAGGCAATGAAATTTGGAAAAAATGCCTCAAAGAAATTTGTCTCATGGTGATGGAATGCCATGATGAATTCCATGAAACAATCAAATTGTATAGATTGTCATGGCATTCCATCTCATGAGACCACATTTCTTTGAGGCATTTCAACCGGTCTGCCTTGTCTATGCTATGCTTCTATTAATGCTTTGATATATTTTCCAAGCACCCATAGCTTGTTTGAAAGCACTTGTTTTAGGCTTTTAGCCATGCTTCAGGTAGTTAAACTATTTGATAAAATGCTTTGTGAATATGTATAAAAATGTGAGTAGCATAGACAAGGTAGTGAGCTGTTTGAAAAAATGCCTCAAAATGTGGTCATGGAATGCCATGATAAGCAAATGCAATTGGAAGTTGCTCCTAGTTACAGTAGTTATGCAATAGAATTAATTGCATAGCTGCTTAGGTTGACTTTGTAAAAACTATATTGTAATTGAAATTTTTTCATCTATCAACATCTAGTTATTAGTTATGCAATGTGAAGTAATGCTTTGAGTTTGAAGAAGATGTGTAATGCAATGTAATCAGCAATCTGATGATTATGAAAATAATTGATACCAATTTATAATATACCCCTATATTCCAACCTAAAATACATAAAAAATACAATCATACACAATATTATCAACAAATAATTGAGACCAAAATTCGAGCACCAGATTAAATCTTTTTGTCCATCGATTGCTTCAAATAGATATTACAATATAACATAAATTTCCTCATATATGTTTCTATGAATACCTATGATGATGATATCAAAATTTGGTCTTGGTTTCTCTTTTATAAGAGAAGCAGCAAAGCTTCATCTTTGTTACAAAATAGCATCTTTTAAAATTCATGCCTCTTAGGTATAAACTAGTGAAACATTAGTTTTTCTTAAAACACAAAATAGAGAAAGTGGATAACTAATGAATTTTGCAACACTCGTGACACCATAGTCAGTTAATCTCCATAAGGCACCCATGATCATTGAAGATCTATTCAAGGTCCTTTCTTCATATTTGTGTATCTGAATGTGCAGTTCTTCCATTGTGATAGCCCCAAGGCCTATTGTTTGGGGGGAGGACCCATATACCTCTGCTCCCACTCATACACTATATAATCATGTGTCCATTTGTATTCTTGAATTTTCAATATATTTGCAAGGTAAATCTTCCATCAGTTGTCTAGTAATTCCCTACCATCCATGATAAACTTAGAATATCCAGCATCCAATGCTATTACTCCATCCATTATTAAGTCGAACCTATCAAGACTCAACTCACCATCCTTTTGTATGCAAGTGATGCACTGTGGAACAATCTGGCCAAATTCACTCTTCCATTCATTGAGGTCCTTCAAGTGGTCATCATCTTTCAATAGTTTTGGCACAAACCATTGATTCAGAGTATGAAATGAATCTATTCTTGTTCTAATCTTTTGGTATTCTCCTTACATATATTGGAATTCATCTATAACTATTTTTCCATTTGCTCTATAGGTTTTAATGTTGTAGGAGCCTCAGTACTCCTCTATAAAATTTTGCACAAGGTTACCAATGTGTGGTGGATGGGCTGCCAGTTCTTCAAAAGGGGATCCAATATGGGTATATGTGTTTTCATTTGATCAATTTCCTGTGTCAGTGAGTTGTAGCAATCATACACACTTTCCAACTTATCCACAATTAGCTTTATCCTATGCTCAAGGACCTTCTCTAAAACATTGCATATTTTCTTATTCATATTCCCTTACCCTCATTGTTTTCTTTTCTTTAACTCTTCCAATCTCTTGTCTTAGAATGCTCCTTGTTCGGTGAAGCACTCTATATCAACCTAGTGGGTAGGAGGCTCTTTGGTATCACATTATTTCCTTGTTACGTGAGGGCCTATTCCTTTCAATTGTTCCTTCAACTTCACATTTCCATGAACAATTTATTGACTTCATCATTTAAAAACTTGTGTTCCTTTTCCTTACTCTCCCAATCTAGCTTCCATCCTCCTTCGCACCTTTCAATTAAAACATAGTTGAATGCATTTTCATAGTTCTGACTTCTAGAGGAGATGTATCCTTTAATGTTTTCACCATAGTTGTCCCTTTAATTTCATACTACATCTAGTAACCTTGGTTTTGTGTACTCTTTTGTTTGGCCCACAGTGTCAAGGTTCCAATCTTAGGGTTATACCTTGTACCACTTACCCCTTCATGCGAATCAAACTCGGCCAATCAACATTGTGCCCTCATGTGTTCTCCTTGATCAAGTAAAAACATTTTCTTTAATTCCATACCAAGGACAATAGAGTATATTACTTTCAAAATCATCTCTAGCCTCTTGGCCAGGCCGACATCAATATTAGTAATCCTTAATTCATTAAAATTTTGGGATGCCCTATCTAGTCATGTTAGGTTCCTTAAGCTCCCCATCTTAATTGTACTTTCAACCTCACTTCAAACTCTCTCATTTCATCTTAATCCAAAAGTCTTTAAATTAGGAGGTTTTGATAAATTCATCATCTTCAGAACTTGCAAGCTCCAACTTCCTTTTCAACCTCATGCATTTCTTTCTCCTTCTACCTCAATATAGGCTCTAGCCCGGGGCTGTGGACTTAGGTTTCAAGCATAGGTTGGTTCACTTCAACATCATCCTTGAAATGTCTTAACACATTAATTGCTTCTTTTGTATCTCCAACCTCCTCACTTATTTCATAGGAAACAAGTGGGTCTATCTCTTGTTCATTTTTTTTAGAAGGTGGTTGTTCAAGAGGTGATCCTGAAGAAGGATGACATACTAAAATAGTATCTGGAGTTGGTTCTATAATTACAATGTCACTCAACCTTTTGGGAGACAATTTGGTAAGTCTCCCCATATCTGCCATAGTCTTAAATAATTCATGAAACTTACCAATTATCATATCAATCCTCTTGACAAGATCTACTTCCTCTATGAAATAACCCAAGAAATATGTGCTTCATATTTCTTTCTTCCTCAAGCCTTTTCATGATTTCCCATTTTCTCCTCCTCTCATATACCTCTTGAGGAGTGAAACAATTTTTGATTACATCTTCTTCATAATCAATCTGGTGAGTAACCATAGCCTTGGTAATGATGGCGTGTCTTAAAAAATTCATGTGACCCTCAAGGTCAAAAGGTCTTTCCTTTCCAGACTATAAAGAGTACCTTGATTTTAGATAATTTTTCAACTCTACAAGTGTATCAGATCCCACTGATAGTTCCCAACATGTCAAATTGGGTATAAATGCACCCTTCCTTTGTTTACTCATGACATCCTTTTCCATCCATAAAATCTACCACATGAACTCTAAAAAGGCTAATTGAAGGGGGACAAACTTTGGCAGTATATGTGGGACCTGTGGGCATCCATAAATCCTAATTATTGTGGTATCTAGTAGAAAAAATCAATCACCAAAGTTATGAGTATGGCCTTGCTTAGGTTTCAAAGCCAAAGGTCTTAACAATTGTAGCACAAGTTTGTGTAGTATTGGTGCTTGGTGGCAAAGAACTCTCATAATTTTGTACACAAAGTCATCATGGACTATCACATAATTTGAATTCTTACATCTGATGTCCCATATAGAACACCATAGTTGCACTAGCAGCAAATTCCCCTACTTATCAATCTGACCCAAACACATCCTTTTGGTCCATCTATCTTTATTATGGTATAATATCAAGTAGCATAGCAAAGAATATTACCTGAATGTTATGGGGGATCTATTTTCCCTGACTTGCAAAAATGCTTCATGCAATACTTTCTCAAGATATGAGGCAAAATCATATTCAATGTTCATCTCAAGGTTTTGGATCCTCATAGCCATCATCATTAAACTAATTGGCATTCACTCTTCTGCATCTAGCCCAAGCACTTGACAAAGAGAAAAGTAGGTTTTCTTGAAATAGAATTGGAAATCCGAGACTTCAAATGGTTTAGTAGCAGAAGGGGATATAGGAATCACCCTATTGTTCACACCCCTTTTTATGTAAATGGGGACTTAATCACTTCTATGGGTTTTCCTCAATCTAGTATATTCTTCTTTACTTCTTTGCAAATCAATTTTAGTCAGGGCTTGTTTGTTTAGGTCAAAACATTCAATGATGGCCACTTTAGTCCGGCCCTGACTAATAGTGAACCATCACGGAAATATCTGGAACCTAGTAGCGGGATATTAATAGAGCTAATACTCTAATGAACTCTACATCTATAAAACATTTGGGACAATTAACTTGGCCAAATCTAATTCCATGGATTTGACACGGAATCTTGCCCTCTTTTGTCATAAAAGTACTAGAGCAGTTCCACCTAGAGATAGGGATAAGGGCATCTCTACAACTCTGAGCCACATCACTAAAACATTCTTAAAATTCTCTCAATTGATTCAAGGAGTATGTCCATGATAGACTGGTGTCACAGGACCTCTTTTTTTTTAACCTTATATATTCTTCATATTTAGTTTTGAATTTCTTTCACTTCTTAGGGCATGATGTTTAACTATCTTACTTCTCCTATTGTATTTGAAATCAGAATTCAAACAATTTTCCTCATAAAACTTAATTCATAATTTAACTATCTTACTTCTCTATACTTTTGAAATACATAATTCTAAATAATCTTATACTCATAAAACTTAATTCACAAAGAGTTTTGTGCACTTACTCGAGTTATGATGGTTCGCGAGCTTAACCTCCTCAAACTCTGACTCCTCAGCACAATAATTTTTGCAAATGATTACCAAAGAATGAAATTCTTGGTTTAATGGCTTCTAAGCTGGAGTCATGTCAACATTAATATCAACCTTATGCCATCAGTTTTCGTAGTTCAAGTTTGAACTTGCACCATTAATTTTACAAGATCGAATGGTTGATGTGATCCACCATTTAATATAACTTTATGTACCACTTTCTATAGCGCCATGGGATAGAGGGGTATAAACCGCTATACCGCATGCTTCTTTGTATTTCACCACCAGGTAGCGGGATCCTTACCTCTATACCACAAGCTTGACTTGTTTAACCCGCATTACTGTAGTTTACATTAACAGTTCCTTACCTCTATACCGCAAGTTTGACTTGTTTAACCCACGATATTGCAGTTTACATTAACGGTTATCGCCATACTGCATGCTTCGTCACATCCTTCCGTGGTATAGCGGTTCATACCGCCCTACTGCATGCATTTATGATCTTCCTTGTGGGATGGTGGGTTATTCCCCACTATACCACACTCTTCATTTTTCCTTCCCGTGGTATGCGGCTTATGATGTATTTAAATTCTCTCATACCGCCCAACCGTATCCTCATCATAATACTTCTGCGGTATGGCGATAAACATCTTCATGTTGTCTATTACACATCGCCAACCCGCCAAGGGTTCATATTACTATTGTGGGATCATAGTAAGAGATTGTTAAGGGATTTGGAATGTTTTTAGCTGGACATGTTTTTTCTTAAGTATATATATGATGAATTTTTGGTATGTTCACTAAAAAATAAAAAGGAATATAAGGTTCAAGGCTCGGGTCATGGAGTTCAAGGTTAATTGTGATGATGGAACTAGGCAAAATTTTAAGGTTCTAACACACCTCATAATGAACTCGACTATGTTTTTCCTTCATCCTGCTTGTGTTATGTTTTTATGAGTTATTCTCTTGTGAATATATCCCTAAGGAAAATTTGTCTGATACATGTAATTGTAAACATCTTCTTAGTTTTTTCCTACAAATTCTTTTTAATCTGTAAATTGAATTATATTTTAAGTTTCCATATGCAGTTATCAGCTGGTACAGGAGCACCCTCAGGACTTGATGCCTACAGGAGGCAACGTTTGAGTTTTTGTCTTGTTTTGTGTTGTTTCATGTTAATAAGGTCATTTATGACCATTTGGGATCATTTTGATCCATTTTGGAATGTTATAGGTCCATTGGTCAAAAGTTGTAAACATTTGCAAAAAAGATGCAAAAGTTGTCATTGTGAAAGTTGTCAAAAGTGCATTAAAGTTACAAATTTGTTTAGGAAGTTAGTTGTGGGTGGTTGGTAGTTGGAAAATTCTTGGGAAAGCATAAATACATGTTGTGAACACGGAATCCAAGGTTGGGAAATTTGGGAGGAGATTGGAATGAACAAATTTCAATTTTGCACTCTAAAAACTATATTTTTCTTATAAATCTGACTGTTCTTTTCATTTGTGTGGACTGTACTTTGCATTTAATGACCTGCAATTGATTGGAGATAATAGAGGATTGAATCACCTTCCAAATTAAATTGGTTTAGTATATTTTCATCCACGTTTGAATAAGTTACAAGCATTTTTGTAAAAACTGTCTGAAACCCTTCCTAAGGTTTGCAGTCACATAGAAAATGTCATAACTTTTGTTTTATCCATTGGAAAAGGTTGAAAATTGGTAGGAAATTCTATCTTGGTTCCTTCTACCACCTTAAAATATTTTGGCTCGTTATTTTCACGTGAGAAAAAGATCTCTTCACCAATCCGCTTTCACAGTCCCTGAGATAGTCCAAACAAAACCCTCTTAGAAGTGATTGTTTGACAAATTTTTCATTGCAACTCATGGAAAATGATTTGGATTTGCATTTTTACATGTCTCCAGGGTTTTTTTGATGCAGTTTCATATTGGGGGCCAATTGCATTCATCGTTTGTTACTTGCATTGTAGGGGCGTGTCATATTGCTATGCTTGTTTGAGTAAGGGTTCAACCACGGTTGCATTCATTCATGGAAAAGTGGGCCTAAGTTGTGAGATGTGTTGAGACAAAGTTGTTTGAGACCATATGAGATGTGTTTGAAGTATTGAAACACGAGTGGAGACCCCTTGAAGCCAAGAACTTAGTTGTGTCATGCCTAATTGCCCAGGTACCTAGCCTAGTAAGAAGGAGGATAGCCAGTTTTTGAATCCTTCCGTACAAAGAAACCCTACCTCATTTCCAAATATGTGTAAGAATGACCAAAAGGGTATCCTAAATGGGTCTCAATTTCTGTAGATCAGGTCTATTCCAAAATATATGACCAAAAAGGCCTTTTTGAAAGGCTACAAGGAAGAATGGTGGTTTGTGAAGGAAATCCCATTGATTGATGACTAAGGGTTCTTGTGAGTAGTTGTCTAAGTTTTTTGGATCATTGTACACCCCTGCTCTGCATCATCAACGGATTAGAAAGTCAACAGTTATCAACTTATGAACTCAATAATGTTTTATTGATTCAAGTTCTTGATTTATACATTATTGTTTATTTAGACTTCAAGAAATGAAGACAAGGACTGTAAGGCGCAAATTAGATGATAGTGATCATAATGTTCAAATTCCAGAGACAAAATATGAGTGCATGTACTAAAAAAGTGGCCAAGAATAATGAATATTTTTTGAGTCTTGGTTTGAAAAGGCAAGTTGTAAATCCACTAAGTAGTATATTATTTGTTTAATAGTGTTTAATCAAATTTTATAGGCAAGAGCTTTATGTATATAAGACATAATATGATTTTTTTTTTGTTTTATAGGCAACAAAAAGAGTGCAAAGAAAATGTGGAGAAAAACAAAAGGAAAAAAAAGATACAATGTTGCCATCTCGTAGAAGCCAACGCTTTTGTGATTCAACAAATGCAGTTGGTGAAAATGATGGTTGTGATGATGTGCAACCTAGTATAGCACATGGTGATGTGCAACCTAATATAGCACATGGTGATGTGCAGCCTGATATAGCACATGGTGATGTGCAACATTGTGATCTCTTAGGACTAAGTCTAAGAGAGATTATTGAAAAACATCAAGGCAAAGGAACAACAGTGCAAATGCTTTTTCAACATTAAAGGATGTGTTTAATAATGTGGAATCCATAGAGACCGGTATTGATCTACCTACTCATGCCACACTTGATGTGGCCAAGGAGCATGAAGTTTAGTTAATGAAAGTCATGAAGAGAGACCACTTGCATCTATTGTGCCTCAGAAGCACTTTGCATCTAGAACTTTTGATGGAACTAGTGGATTAGCCAAAAATACTGGTAGTGGTAATTTAATAGAAGATGTGGATGCTTTTGTCAAAAGAAAAAGATTGAGTCAAGATTTGTATAGATCTACGAGAGGGAATGCAAAAGAAAAGAAAATTAGTAGGCAAGAAGCCATACTTTCTTGAGGTATCGAGATGGTGAGCCATTGGGCCAAATGTTGTAAAGTGGGCCACTTAGAGTTGGGTGTAAGATGTAGGGCCCATTTGGATATTTGCAAATCAAATTTTGCAGAGCAAGATCCATGAGCTATGGAAAATGTTATACAAAAAATGGAAAATGCTTTTGAGACTACTGGTGGAAAAATCTCTAGAAAATATTACAAGAAAAGGATGAGAGTTTTGATTAACAATTATAGATACATGTGGAGAAAAACAATCATGTTGGGAAAAGAGAGGTTTGACTCCAATCTATCTCCCAAAGAGTGGGAGGCATTGAGAGAAAGTATGCATTTCGAAGAATATTTGGTAAAGAGTAACATAGGGAAGAGAGCAAGAGATGATGTGAGGGTGGATATACATTTGGCCAAGGCAGGTTGCATGCCAAAATGGACAAATTTGCAATAAGTGTATAGATTTTTGGTTTAATTTACATTGTGTTATTTATTTCATTTTTTATTGAACTAACTATAGGTTGAAATTGACATTGTATTTTAGGTGGAAAATAGTAATAGAGAAGCAGGTGTAGAAGATATTGTCAATTATATGGTAGCACTAGATGCTAGTAAATCTAAGAGTAGGATGAAGTTGAAATCTAGTTCATCAACAGAGATTTCACATCCATCTTTTCAATGCCCAGTAGGAGCCTTTGTAGATCATGTCAACTCATATGAACAAGGGTACCAAAAGGTAATGAATTGCATATTAGGTCTTAGACACCAAGTTTCGTAGTTGTTTGAAACCGTTAACCCTATGGTTTTTGCATGAAATGAGCATAAATCCATGGATTCAAATGAGGTAAGAAGCTCTATTGATCTCATTTCTTCTTGTTTGGAAGTTCTATACAAATGTCTCTTAATATGTAGATTATTGAAATCTGAGAGTAGGAGAATCCAACCCAGTTTCTTTATTATTGGAGTGATCCAAAAAATGTTCTTTTGGACAAATTTATAGCTTGCATTCTTTACTTGACTATTGAATGCTTTGTATATTTTTTTGCACGATGGTTAAACCACATGCAAAGAAATTTTTTCAAAGAAAAAGGAAGACAAAAATTCCTTTAGGGTGTCAACAAAGCTACCAATATTGATAGTGATGAAGTGGACAAGAATGTGTAGCACAGTCATCTTAGTTGTCCTGAAGTTGAGGCAATTAATATAATAGTTGTCAGTTATTTGTCCCAATGTTTTGTCATTCTTCATGCTTAAAATCATCTTTTGGAAAAAAAATTATATCTTTTGCATTCTTTACTTGACTTATATTAATTTTTGCATGATGATTAAACCACATGATGTAGAGCAATTATATGAAAGAAGGAAAAAAAGAAAAAGGCCATGTCAATAGAACTCTCTGGAAATTTGTGCAACTTAATGTCTGCAATGACATTGATAGTGGTTATGATGATGAACTCAATGAGCATGCACATGATATTCATAGTGGTAGTTATGTTGAACTCGAGGTGAGTGCTACGAAACCACATGCAAGTAAGTAATGGTTATTTTATTATGTAAATAATGGTAATCATTACCTATTTGATAGAAGTTGGACATTAGAATAGTAGTGAAGTGTAATTAGCTAGTATACATAGATTATGGAATTAAGGGAGAACATATAACTTACATGTGGAAGCTTAGAGCTTAGTCGTAATAGAGTGTTTTATAAAAGCACATACAAAAATTGATTTGTTCCAAGACATAAGACATTACATATAGCTGTCAAAAATAATATAATGTGTGTTTTATATCTCAATATAATGTTTTTTTTTTTTTTGCATACATTTATTGATAAACTCCAAGAAGGGGATAAAGTTGAGGTGTTCGATATGCATAATGGTGTTGCTGCGAGCATTGGGCGGATTCACTCACTATCTATTGTACATGGAGTCAAATTGAAAGTAACAAGAGATGCAAATGTATGCATTTCACATGTCTCAAGTAACATACCCCTTCCTCATCCAGACAAAATAGATGGAGTTGTTTGTATGAAAGAGAAAGTAGGGACCTTCATACGGTGGCCACTAAAATATTTGAAAAAAATCACAGAGAGTTAGTCATAAGTGTAGAAGAGAAAAAGAAGGGTTACCAGCAGCAAAGTGTGGAGAGTGAAGTTGCAAACAGATAATGTACTAAGTCTGAATAAGTTGAACCCAAACAAAAACAAGAAAATCCGATTTGGGTGTACATTATGTGAGTAAAACAGAGAATGTTCTATCTTACTGCACCTGTAATGTAAAACCCCTTGATTATATTTTTCTCTTTTTGTTTGGGTTTTGCTCATTCAAACTGGTGCATTATAGAAAACGGGATATGTTGTTGTGTAAGTAGTAGACATAGAGAATAGGGGTGCAGAAAAAGAAGTAAATACAGAGCAAATAAAGAGGTGTAGAGAAGAGGAAAAGTTGTAGAGAGTGCAACATACATGTATCTGCAGTTGCAAATAAGTTGCAACATAGAATTGTCATCAAAATTGTAATATCTTACATAACCAAAAAAAAGGCATTGTAACTCAGTTTTCTCAATCACAGCATTGAGAAACATACTTTGTAACAGTTCATTTTTCAAAGCAAAGACACATTTTTGTCTCGTATTTGTTGTAAGAACACATTTTCTCAATAAAATTTTAGTATTTTATCTTCTTAATATTCATTTCATTATATGCAAATGAATGATTGATTATGTTTTTCTATGGTTTTATATGTTTAAACCTAAATTAAAGCATTTTCTCATTTCCAGCACTTATAGGCAGAAATCAGTGAACAAAATAATTAAAAAAACTACCAACTGATAGAAATCAATGTTAATAAATATGACTAAATATAATGATTATGCAATTAATAAACAATGTATCAATATACCTATCAGTTGACAAAAATCGGTGAGGAAAAACAATTAAATAAACTACCAAATTGATCAAAATGATGATTAAAATTCATGACTAAATACACTACCAATGGAAAGTGACCAATTAACATCAATCAATGACTAAATTAACAACAAAATATACCAATGAATAAAAAAATGACTAAATAAGTGACCAGTTTAAAACATTCAATGACTAAATTAATGATTAAATTACACACTGCCAAATCAATCAAATTAACAACTACATCAACGACCAAATCAATCAATCAGATGACTAAATTAACAAGCAAGTCAATCACTCAAACTACTAAACTAATGACCAAATTGATCAATCAGGCAACTAAATAAAAGACAAAAATCGATCATCTAAATGACAAAAAATGGTTTAGTCATCAATTTGATCGTGTTACAAATGACTAGCAATAAACTACTATTGGTCGCGCGACCATGTTCAGTCATTTATAAGCAGTTTTTAGTAGTTTTTTCAATAGTTTATTGATCTTTCTATACTAGTGAGTGGGAGAATGTTGGGATGAAGGTGTCTCAACCCTAGACTCCTAATATTGATTAATTTAATGTATTATTGTATTTATATGTATTATTTTATTGCCTACATTGTCTTGTCATCAATTAGGACTCACTGGCTAGGTGGCATCCCTATTGGAGGTGACTGGATGACACATCATCATCCCAAGTGGAGGTAGGCATCCCACTTTGGAATCTTGGACCTATGAGAAGTTATAACAGCTTATGATAGATTCTATGACGCATCATAAGGTATCTTTTTACATGGAGAAAGTTGGCAACCAAGTTGGGATATGACAAGTTGTAAGAGAATCGGGTATTCTTTTTCTATTATGACAAATTCTCTTATAGTTGTAAGTGTTTTCAGTTATGATAGATTCTATGAAAGTTGTAAGATGTGTAAGGCATCTATCATAACCTATTTTTTAGCATATTTTGGGAGCCCAAGCTTGAGGAAATATTTGCATGTTATGACAACCATAAGGGGTGTAAGGGAATATGATGTCCAAATGCATGTTATGGCATGGAAGATTGTGTCATGTGGATTTGGATTCCCATCCCCTTCTATATGCTTATTCTTGCTTGCATCTTTCTATATATTGGATGCCTTGCATTGTAGAATGCATAGTTTTGTTGCAGGTAATGAAGTGTTATCAGATTCACTCCAAGATAGGTGTTTGTGACGAAACACTTTTTAAAGCAAGATTTGTACTTGGGGCTGCATTGTAACTCTTATTTGAAGTAATAAAATAGTATTTTTCTTTTGAAGGGTGGGGTTTTTTTACCTAAAAGGGTTTTCCCCACATATATCTAGTGTAATTTATATTTGTGTACTTGTTGTTTCATTATCTTCTCTATGTGTTTCTCTTATTATAACTATATAAGGTGTTAAAAGAAAAAATTTTGTATGTCTCCCCTACTTAGATTAGTGTAGGAAGTTGTTTCTGCTCACCCAACTTCCTTTCAAAATAGTGTATGGTAAGAAAGTAGTACTTCCTATAGAATTTGAGTATCAAACATTGAGGACAACAGTCAAATTGGGCATGGATTTTTCAACAACATAGTAGGATAGATTGAATATATTGAATGCCCTAGATGAAATCAAAATGGAAGCCATACACCACTTTGAATTTATCCAAAATCAAAGAATTTGTTGGCATGATCAATTTATTAAGACAGGAATTCAGTATAGGTGATTGGGCTCTACTTTATGACTCCAAATACAAAGATTAAAAAGGGAAATTGCAAACTAGATGGATTGGGCCATATGAGATAAAGAAAGTATTTCCTAATGGAGTAATGTAGCTACAAACAATTGATGAAGTAAGGTTCTCATTGCCAGTTAACAGACACAGATTGAAGCTTTATAAAAAACTATTACAGAAGGATGACTTCCTTCTTACATTACAACAACAATTTGAACATGTAATTGAAAATTCAACAACAGAGACAACCAATTCTAAAAATGAATCCGTAGATGAGCTACACGGCTCACCCACTGATGTTCCACAATTATAATTTTCTCACATATTTCACGTGCACATACTACACAGGTGGCAGTAGGCAACATTCATTTTCTGAGGTAGTTGCAAAAATAGCAAAGACTTGTAGCATCACACCTTTAGGCGAAAAACTTATAGAAGGGACATGTTACTACATGAGCCCGAAGCACTTTTTTGTCAATCACTTCATATTGTACCATCCACATTAATTGCATATTTATCACTTCATAACCTATCCCTTCATACATGCAACCATACATATTCCATTTTTATTATATACAATGTATTACATCATTCGCGCATAGCAATCCTACCACCTTTATTGAGTATAATGTACCATGAAATTAATCTCACATCACCTATTATGTATACTCTGTAGCCTTTGCATTCCATCATTTTCTATGTGTCATGTATATGCTATCATTTATTTCAAATTACCACTATGTAAAAATCATTACAATCAAGGCAAGTCACTTCAAATCACATTACAGGTGGCCATCAGTTACTTCACACGAATTGAATTTCATTTCAACCAATTCATATAGGTACACTACACATTAACTTATCATAATTAATACTGCTGATTATTATTATTTTTTATGTTTATAGTTCATTTGTGCATGCTACATATCTTAATTAATTTTCCACTACTTTTCATCTAACCCTCCGCCAAAACCGTACCCACTAAGTGAGGACACTTAGTATCTTTAGTTGGGGGGAGGGGTATTCCTTAGTTTTCTTGGTTTTCAAAAACTCTCTGCAAAACCTTTCTGTTGTTTTCCTCAATTTTCAAAAGACATAAAGTTTAGAGAGGAAAGAGTTCTCAACACCTAAATTGAAAAGTGCATTTGAATAAGAACAACATTATAGCATAGTAGAAGTGGTTAATTGAGGTGGTGGAACAAGAACATAGTAGAATTGAGGAGTTCAATTATTGAATCATACCATGGGAGGTGATATAATACACAAAGAACTAGCGACACATGACCAGTTGTTGGAGGAATTACTAGTTTTTCCCATTTTCTAGCAAGTTGAATGGTTACATTATTTTTTGAATCTCACAAAAATTAATGAGGTTATGACCCAACAGTTTGCAGCCACATTGCAGAATGATGAAGTAGTTATTAGGGGCTTAAGGGTAGATGCTTCAAAATATTTCATTGCTGAAGTATTTGGATTGTCAAGGATATGAGAAGAGTTTCCAGTTAGGGAAAATTCTATTGTTGCAAGGAACGAATTCAGACAGCTAGGAGAAAACTTGGATTCCTCTTCTCAAGGTACTAAATGATTATCTTTACCCTGGATTTGGGCTTCAGTTGCTTCCTATGTAGTTAAGTATTTGACATGTGATGGTAGACCATCTTTGTTATACATAGTCCATTTTAAACTATTGAGTCATCTTCTTCACAATAGGCATGTCAATGTTCCTAATTTTTTGTATAACCTATTAAAGAGAATTGTGTCTGAGTACAAGAGGAAAAAAAACAATACAACCTTGTCTCATTTCTATTTGGTTACACTATTGATAAAGAGGAGTCTTAGGACTCAATTTCCAAATGTTTCTTGGGAAAATTTTCTTAATTGTAACAATATCAACAGTATCCTTGAAGAACCTATTGTTCCATAAATAATGGAAAAACTTGTTGTTCCAGAAAGGGAAATACCCTTTGGCTCCCCTATTGTGTCACCTACCTATAGCACGAGAGAGCTCGAGGATCAGGACTTGCAAGAAACACAGTCTACAGCCTCTACTGAACAACCCGCAATAGAGGACAAACAAGAAACCCCTATTTCTAGAAATAATGGAAGAACTTATTGTTCCAAAAAGGGAAATACCCTCTAGTTCCCCTGTTGTATCACCTACCCGTAGCACAAGAGAGCCAGAGGAGTAGGGCTTGTAGGAAACACAACCTACAACCTCTATTGAGCAACTTGCAACAGAGGACACACAAGAAACCCCTATTTCTATAAAATCATAAAAAGGCAAGAAAAGGAAAAGTGGAGCCTCTTCTTTTGTACTTGCAAAGGGCAAAAGAGACCCACACAACCCAAGAGGCCATCACATCACCTAAAGAGAAAAGGGACCATAGGAGGATCAATTAAAAAGTAGGAAGATGATGTTGTAATGGTAGAAGCAAATTAAGATTCAAAGGAGAATGCCTCTATTGATAAGGTAAAGGAACCTATTGTACAACCTTGGTATTTTACTAGTACCTTTGAATTTAATTTAGAGGATGTTTTGTGGCAAATAAAATGAGCAGGATATCTCCAGGAACCCCTGTTTCAAAGGGTTTTGAATATACAAGTGCAATAGGGGATGAACAGTTTTTGGAAAAGGATGAAAAACTTTTTATTGAACAAATAAATATTAGCAAAGAATTGTAGGAAGCAATGGAAAGAATAAAACAATTCGAAGAATTGTTAAAAACTTATCAGTAAAAGGATAGTGAGCAAGATTCTAGATCAAGGAATTGGAGGAGAAGCTCTATAAGTTTGAGCATAAGTCTAATTTGGAGGTACTTGCAAAACTTGATATGGTTGAAGCAGGAAATAAAGAACTAGTATATCAAGGCCCAATTCCTTAGGTCAAAATCCCCACTAGGTCAACTGTGGTGTCCTTGGGTGTTGAATTATGGATTGGGAGAAAGAAAAAGATGAATTAATATGCAATCACACCAAGTCATTTGAATAGCAAGAGACAAAAGTGAAAAAGTTGAGAGTAAAAATTGAGATGATGGCAGATAAAACAAGACAGTTAATTGTTGAAATGCAAGTCATCTACAAGGGTTTATGCATTGTTTTTGTAGGAAAAGTATTTGTTTTCAATTCATCCAGTTGATTAGTGATCTGTCTATTTCTATGAACAAAAAAATTGTGTCTTTAGATACTTTCTTCAATTCTACACTAGACATGTAGAACTGGTTATGTGAGTTCTACTTACATAATTATGTTCTCACAGATGATACTTAATTGAATCCATTTATGTTTGTGGCATATGTTCAAATAAGAGCTTGGGCCTCCTACATTAGAAATAAGCACCATAGGGGAACAATCCTATGGGGGTATCAAGAAACAGAAAAATCCATTGCCCTACTATTTCAGCTGAAAGCAGGTAACTTAGTGTTATTCTTTTGTGTTTTCATTCAAACATTAAAAGATACATCATATTCTACTAAGTTCATTAATGTGCATAAAAGAGAATGTCAAAACAGATTGCATTTATTCCAGTTTTGCAATTACATACAAATAAGAGAGAGAACCAACATGTATTGCAAATGTAATCTTTATTGATAATCATGAGTGTATAATGTCCCTCACAAACCAAGGGACTAGCTATTCTAATGCTTATAAAGAAAAGACTATATGCCTATAGATAACACAAAATAAATTGCATATAAAATGAAAAGGGACTTGTCATTGCCTAGTGGAATGACAAATCTTGTTGGCTTGGTCTCGCATCATCTCGATCCTTCCAGCTGCACTGCTTTCATTTGACGCCCTCCTCGCTGCTCCTGGCTTTCCTGCATCTGAAAAAATAGTGTTGTTAGAGCAATGAAAGGTCCATGATCAAAATATATGCAAAACATTCATAAATGTGTAACATGATGTCCATAAACATTAAAATAGTAGCATACCATAAGTTTCCATGAAAACAAGAAAGGAGTAATCAAACACACCTATGATATGCTTTTTTTATCTCACTAGTTTGTTCCTTGTGCATATTTAGGACAAGTCTTGTTACTGTTATGATTTAGATAATTACAACATGTGGTGTAAATGTGGCTCCCACGAGGGTTGAGCCCAGCATGTTTTCCTTTGATGTTTTAAGAGGGACAGGAAATTGAGCAACTTGATCAAATCAATGATAAACATATTCTTGATGCATTAAATCAATATGGAATCACACTAGTTGATCAACTTTCATTATCAGATTCAAAAGATGCAACACATAATGTGAGCTGTTAAGAAATTCACACTTCATCTTTTCACAATGAATCAATCAATATGCTGCCATCATGTCAAAAGGGAGGGGTACTTTGCTGGATATGTCTTTCAATCTTCTTAAGTGGATCCAAGATCCATTTTATTAAAAGAAGTAAATGGCTTAAGTGATGCATCAAGTTCAATTATGCATCTATTAAAATAATGAAGGAGATATCAAGCCATGCTTGAAACCATCATGAGACATATGGGGAAGCAAGAAGGAACAAAGATGATCATGCATTGTTGCATGAGATATACTACCCAATTCATCTAACTTCAACCCTATTGGACAGCCACACATCACCTAGGATGGTGAGCTTTCAAGTCACCAACATAAGTGACATATGTCTGCCCACTAAGATTAAAGTGAGGATATGGTGTTTGTTTGTTGCACAAGATCAAAAATGACTTAGATGTTGTGAAGATCAACAAACTTATGGGGCAGCAAGCAGTTGTTAGGGAAACCATGAATATTGGGCCAGTTCTAAAGGAAGAATGCATGCTACCTCTCATGCTATAGGGCATCAACAATGAATGTATTATATGGGGCAGCAAAGGTTCTAAGGTCAGAATGATGCAATACCCCTACACTGCATTCCTTGTGTCAAAGCAATCAATGAACAAAATGGAAGCAAATCATTTCACAATATCAATGCAATGTTGAGACTATAATGAAAAAAGTGAAGTATCGATCTATATTAACTACAACGATGATGATATCAGGCACAATGAATGAAATGCACCTCAAACAAAAATTTCTTCCAATGGAGCAGCCCCTAAGCATGATCAAAAAAGGGCTATGTAAAGGAAATGTGTTTCATAAGTGAGGCCAACATTTGAACATTTGAAAGCATTGCTAACAATCAAAGTGATGCAAGGTGGTGCACCAATGGAGCTAACAAAATTCCATCAAAATGATCAACCATTCACATTCAATGGAGACTGCACAAAAGGGTCAAGTAGTGGAAGATAAGGTACAACATGCATTTTGTTTTACATCTGAAATGAATGCCATTCTTTCAATATTGTTGCTTTTCAAATGGTCAAATAGGTTGTTTCCTATCAATAAGTCTAAATGTTTCATTTAAAGACCAAGCCAGCATGATTAAGAAAGAATCAACAAAAGAATTCAGCCATTTGATACCAACAAAGGATGCATTGAGTGTAACACAGTAATGCAATCTATCGTGTATTGCATTATTCTTTCAATGTTTAATGCTAAAGAATGCTACAAGACTACCATGATTGGTAGTAAGATCCCTACTCAATCTATTGCCAACTTGGAGTTCCAATGAAAAACATGGATCATCTCTACATCTATGGTGTTGACATTTCATGATACTATTCACAAGTGAAGCAAACATGCATAACAACCTTGCTAATCTCACAAAAGCATAAACAGATGAAGCTACTATGGATTACAAGTGGGATTAGTATTCCAACGTTGCATTTGGAAAATACAAACACTTTGTCATGATAGCACTCAGGCATGATGATCATCTAAAGTGAAAACAAGAATTAGAAATTAAAGGAGCACGAACATGTTGATGTTGTCAAGTTTGTCCCAGATAATACAATAAAGACCTCAATCCATTTTGGAGAGTGTAGTTGAGTGCAACAATAGAGTTTCATTTTTAGAATAAACAAATTCAACGTAAAATCAATGAGGGCAACCAATTGTGTTTCAGCCATGCCATGCATCTTAAATACACAAAGACAATGATAGAAAAGGTCTTAACAGTGCAGCTACAAGGGAAGAATAAATGCACTAAATCCAATGAAAGAGCAACCTTCTTTCACAAGGAAAATCTTGTAGTATCAATGGGCTTGAAGGTTATCTTTTAAGAGGGAAATGCAAGATTACATACCCCAAATGCATCATGGGGTTTCAGTTCGGAAAAATGCTAAATACTGTGAAATGTAACAATCTGGGTTGTTATTCATGGCCACAATAAACCTTCAAAATAAGAATGCACTGCTTATATAGTTCCAACAATGATCTATGCTTTAGAATTGTGCTTTCTTAGAAATGGCAAACAGAAAATGCAATATCTAAAGTACCCAGATTGCATCATGGAATTCTTTTGCAAAATGAACTGAAAATGTTAAAACCATTTCACTTCTTTCAGTTGTGGCCTAAAATGGAGGTTGTCGTCTCAAAATCAAAGAACCCACTTGGGGTTTCAAATTGAATGTAGAGTACAAAGTCAAGTTTTCCTTCTCAATGAGAAAAAACCCATCTGGGTTTGTGTAGAAACTGAAAAATTCAGAGATATTGAAATATTTCATGGAGAGCATTTTACAGAAAATGCCATTTTAAAAACTAAGTTTTATTTTCATGGTCACGACCAAAAAATCTTTCTCCTTCACAGAAAGTCCAAAAACCCATCTGGGTTTGTGTGAAAAGTGCAATTACACAGAATTTTGAAAGGAATAGATTGAAGTTTGTCTTTCAAAAAGGAGTAGAAGGAATGTCAAAGAAAACCAGTACCTCCTTCATGGTCGCAGCCTAAAGATATTTCTCTTCTTTAAAATGTGGTTCTTTTGTCAAAATCCAAAAAACCACTTGCGGTTTGTGTGAAATTTGCAAAATACAAAGGAATTGAACGAGATATTTCATCGAGAACATTCTACAAAAGTGAGAAAAGTATGTGAAAACCTTTTTTCCATTCCTCATGTCTACATCCAAAAAAGCATTTTTTCTTCAGAAAAGCAACAAAACCCATCTGGGTTTATTCATGAATTGCAAATAAAGATGGAAAACGTCATTTTCTCTTTTTATCACTAGCTAGGCTCGAGTATGACCTCTATTTGCTAAAAAACCAGAAGATGGAGAACAAATAAAAGCTTACCTGATTTTTTTTACTCATTTTCCTTTGTTTATGCAATCTTTTTTCACTTAAAAAGCCTTCATTTGAGCTTCAGAGAATTTCACCAAAGGCGGTTGTGAGCAAATGAAAAAACCCACAAAGAAGAAATGAAGCAACAAAATGATTAGAGAATGTTCTTAGCCGCGGCTATTTGGCTCATAAATGGCCTTCAAAAGGATGAAAAATACAGTTTTTTATTCAAAAAATGCATTACTTGTTGTTTTATGTGGATTTCATCAAGAAATATGTCAAGAAACCAGTCCAAAACACCATTTTTTGTGCACTCAAAGAAACCCCATGGTAGCAGAATGTCAACCTCCAAAACCTTCGAAGCACAAATGATGAGTTCTTTTGCTTTTTCCACATTTTGTTTAGGGTTAGAAACCCTATGGTGGAGGTCAATGGGTATTTTTACCTTGTTTTTTAAAAAAATGCAAAACACATTTTAATGTGTTATGTGGTCTTCGAAGTAAGGTTTATGACTTAGGCATTTTTGCCTTATACTTCATTTGAGAACCATATGCATTGTTTCTAAAATATGCTAAGTCCTCCAAAGTTTGAGACATGATATGCCTTCAAAACATGCCTTCCAAGGATGTTGGAATCCTTTTATGCTCACATAGGCTGAATTATGGGCCTCTTGTTTATCTTTGAAAGGAGGGTTGTTGACTAAGTCATAGTCATGTCATTTTGGCCTTGAAATATAGAAGTGGAGGAGAGTCAAAATTAGTTGAATGCCTTGGAGGAACTAATTTTTCTTGAATGCTTTTACAATCATTTCAATATTTATTTATTTTTGCATCTTTTATCAATGGTAAGACATGATTTAAGTGATTTGCAAATCACTTTTATTTTATGTCATTTATAATGCAATGTAAATGTAATTCAAAGAGGTGGTGGGGCCCTTTTGCATTTTGTTTTAAAATGTAAAATAGTTTGATTAAGTGGTGTATTATGAATCACTTAATCAAGTTATTATTTTGAATACAAATTAGAGTCTTCTATTTTCAAAAAGCAACAAAGGTGTGGGTCAAATGGGTTGAACACATGTGTGTGAGACCAATGATGACTGACAGACATGAGGAATGTGTGAGAGGTTGTTTTGACTGATTTTGGAGGAAAAGGGGCTATTTGGAGGCATTTTTGTCACATTTTATTGTAACTATTGGCTTGGCTTGACTTTGCTTCATGTGGAGGGCAATTTGGAGTGTTTCTAGAAGGTTCTATTTGGCCTTTTCTACTACATCCAACCAGAACCTTCTAGATGGACTTGTGTGAGGGAGTTAGTTGATTTTTGCTTAAGTAACTTCAACCTTTGTTATTGAAGTTAGTTCTTTCTTTCCAGCAGAGTGATAGCTTTGTTTTGGAGTTATCTTTTTCAGCAGGAGCAATATTGTAACTCAAATAGACTTGTATACCAATTGAGTACTATTGCCTATATTTCACCTACAGTTAAATCAAGCAAGATAATCAAATGTTAGATCTTCAGAGGCCAATGGAACATTCACACAAGGGAAAAGACTCTATATTTGTTGCTAGGTCACGGGGAACTCAATGGGAGAAACTTCCCTAGGGAGATTCGGCATGAAAATCATCTAAGGGGAAAGTCGACGGGACATTTCAGAGGTCTCGCCGACTAGCAAGGTTTCCATTAAGTCTGAGTGCTTCAAACCAGGGGTCCTCTTGGCATGAGATCTCTTTCGGCATATAGTCTCGGCAACTATTGGTATCTCGCCAACAACAGTGGACATTCAATGTAGCCTTTAAGTCAGGGTATGGTTTCCTCGACTCCTAAAGTCTCGTCAACGAGGGAGGAGCCTCGGGTGCGGAGATGCTTTCAGCATAAGAGGGTGGGCTTCGCTAGGAGGTCTTAGCGAAGTCGAAGTCTCACCGAAAGGAAAGGAAGGGGCCTCGATATGGTTGTCTTTGGCAAGATTCCCGCCGACACAAAGGAACCCTTCGGTATGACTGAGGGACTTCACCAGGATGTCTCCTTGACTCGTAAATGTCTCGCCAATGAAAGAGCACAGCAAGAGGCGAAGGGCTCGACAAGAGGTCTTGGCGAATGGAGATGGTCTTGCTGATCACAAGGAGGCCTCACCAAAACATGAAAGGGATCGCCAACAGTTGAAGATATCGCCCTGAGGTCCCGCCGACACTGGGAAGTCTTGGCGACATAGAAAGTGTCATCACCGAAGATCTTGCCGACCAGTGGAGCCTCCAAAAAGGGGAAAGGATCCCGCCAAAGGAAAAAGCGCTCGGGTATTGTCTCAGTAACCCACTAGAGTCTCACCAATGTGAAGACCTTCGATATAGCATTCGAAGTCGGAGAAAGGTCTCCCCGACTCAGTGATCTCTTGGCGAAAGGAAAGCAGAGCTCGATCAGGTAAAATGTATTCAGGGAGACACTAATGGTCTCTTGCTAACAAATGAAATGGGGCCTCACCAAGCTAGAATTCCTTTAGCATAGCCTCTTGCCGACCAGTGGGTGTCTCCCAAACCAGGGGGTCTTGATGATTGAAGTGAACAAGTGGGGGTCCCACCAACGAAACATCTGGTATCGCTAAGAGTTGGGGATTTCGCCATGGGATCCTAGCGACTGTCCAAGGTCTCGCCAAAGCTCAGCAAAAAGTAAGGACCTCGGTGTAAGGTCTGGGCGATAAAGGAGGATCGTGCCAAAAGGAAGGACCCTCGCCAAAGCAAGGTTCCTTCGGTATGATATCTTCCCGACTAGCGGGAGTCTCGGTGAAATGAGGAGAGCTCGGGCATATAGGGGGATTTCGTCATGATGTCTCAACGACCGCGTCATGTCTCACCATCTAGAAAGTTAAGACCTCGCCGAAGGAAGTTGACATTGGCACAGGTTCTTGCCGATATGAGGATGTCTAGCCGATAGAAGAAAAGGAGCTCGGCGCGATGACTTCTAGAGACATCAGCAAAGGTCTCCCCGACATGAATTTCATTGATGTAGTGCCTGACTGTCAAAGTGATGTCCTGTCGACATCACATGGTCTTAGCGACAGAGGAGAAATCGGTATGACTTTACAAGCTCGATAGAGCTCCCATCAACTGTCACACGCTATACCGACAGTTGCAGAGGACATAATCGCATCGGTGAGACACTTTCAGTGTCTCGCTGAGATGCAATTCTTTTCAAAAGAAGTTTCGACCGCCTACAGGGCCTGCATGGAATACATTTGACCAACCAGGAGGAATTGAAGGGAGTTGTGGCAGTCTGATCAGAATGAAGAATGTCAATTGGATGAATGCAACACGTATCCATTGTGAGTTCAGGGCATTTAAGGCATTCATCCGAGGTGGTTCAGACAAGACATGATGCCATGATCAGAATGAATGCGGTAGTTGTGAAATATCTAAAGAAGGCTTCCCCGGGGATGACTCTTCACAGTAGGGACACGCAGGGTTCTGCATTAACTCAGTCGAAAAGATCTAGGGAGAAGATAGATTTTTCTGAGACTGATATTTTGTAAGCCCTAAGGGGCCGACACATTTGGTATTTAAGGCTTTTTTGCCTTTTTTGTAGTTAGTTCGAGGAATGCATCCAAAAGAGTTAGTGATTTTTAGCTATCCTTCCTCAACTAATGTATATTTTGTAACTCAATCAGAATCTAGAATGCAAAGTAGAGTTTACCTTGGAAGCTAGTGTTCATGTTTGTACTGTTCTCATTTCTATATCTTTCTTTTGATTATGCAAGTCTTTAACTGTGTTTTATAAATTTTGCACTGATATCTTAGAGCTGTGAAATTAATCTTTCCTTCCTAAGATGTGTATGTAGATTGAACCTATTAAGATTGATGCATAAGTCTAGAAGAAGTTGTGTTGAGCACATAAAAAATTTACAGTTAGGATTTCCAGTGTATGTTCATCCTGTTTTCTTTTTCATAATTCCTCATCATTTCGGTGTATCACCTCATATTTTAATCTTTATTTTATGTATTCCTTCTTCCTTTTTCCCCACAAGAATCAGTAGTTAGGTGACACCAAAGGAAGTCGGCCTTCTTCGGAGGTTCATTTCAACTATAGGTGATCCACAACCTTGAAATGATCCCATGTTGCTCTAGGAAGCTCAGTTTCAATCTCTGTGCATAGGGTGCATTTCTAGGTGACAACAAGTACTTTGAATCAATGAAATTGAACATTTACTTTCTCATTTCATGTTTTATTGTGTGTTGTTAGTGATTGATAGATTATTTGTGAAATTTATCTCTTTCCTTATAGTCTTGTCTCATTGTTAGGCACCTATTTAGCAGAAAATGCATTGTTACAAATTATAAGCTATGTTAGTGAATGCAAGTGTTGTTATTTATGAAATTTTATTTTCCTTCTAAGAGTTTTGCTAAGAAACCTCCTTATAAATTACCTATGTGAAATGTGAAAATGAGTTGTGTGAACAAGGTTTTTTGTCATTGTTTTTAATGTGACTAGGTTGTTCTGCATGTCTTAGTTTTGGTGTATCACCCTCTGAATTTTTTTCAGTTAAGTTTGTTTTCATGCATCTTTTACCATTTTCCTCAAAAGATCATTAGTTTAGGTGACATCAAAAGGGGAGCCAACCCAAAATCTGGAGGTCTACTTTCAAAATAGGATATCCACAACCTAAAAGCGGTCCCATGTTAGTCCAAATTTGTTGAGTGCTTTCACAGCTTGGCAAAGGGGTGCAAATTTGGCCAACTAACACTTACATCTCAAAAAAGAATTAGTGAATCCAAATTCAGTCATTGACCAATGGTTGAACCTCCTAGATTATAATGCAGCTGAGAAAATAATAATTAATTACAGGAAATGAGACTATATAAGAGTAAAGAAACTAGCATCAGGAAACCTTCATGAAGCCTTCTAGTTTGTACAAAGGATATGGGAAGAGATTTCACCTGAATTAAGAAGAAAAGGAGCCACATTCTCTCTATAATTATGTAGCCATGACTCGTAGATCTCACAAGTACATGGACCTTGCATGGGAAAATGGAGTGGCCTAGTTTCCACTTGTATTTCATCCTCCCATCCTTCTATTTCTTGTACCACATTGGACAAGGAGGAAGAGAGGGGAAGAAGAAGCAGAAGAAAAGAGAAAGATGGCAAAGATTTTGGATCAGAAGGGCTACTATCTGAAGTAGACGAAGGGTGTTGACATTGTGGCATATCTTAGAGAAATAAACCTACAGTACAACCTCCTGCCTTGAAAGTTTTTTGAGGACAAGCAAAAGGCTTAGTTGGGTGGAATGTTCTTAGATAATAGCTAGTTTTATTTCATTAAGTTCATGACTTTTATCATTTCAACCTACCAAGTTCACAAACAATCCTAAAGACTTATACATCTTTTATATATTTCATGCATCTTAAACTAGACTTTAGTATGTGAAAATATAATTATGATATGATGGTATTTGTATGTGTGGATATATGAATGTTCATGAAATTTAGTATGATTCTATGCTCGATTTATGATTTTTAATGATGTATGTGCTTTAGGTTG
This sequence comes from Sequoia sempervirens, assembly GCA_007258455.2. Taxonomy (NCBI): domain Eukaryota; kingdom Viridiplantae; phylum Streptophyta; class Pinopsida; order Cupressales; family Cupressaceae; genus Sequoia; species Sequoia sempervirens. Next base: position 365,885 of record VDFB02071318.1, on the reverse strand, counting down.
AAAATAACCTTTTGCAGCTAAGAGGAACTGTAGCCTGCAAAAATTGGATTTACAACCCATAGCATAAGACCGAAGCCAGTTGTAGGGGAGAAGCCAGGATGCTTGAAACATGAAAACTCCAGGAAGGAATGAAGATGACCATTGAATGGTCAACTATGAGTCATCACCAACACCAAATAAGATGACAGGATGGAGGAGTCTACTCTGAGTAGGAAAGCTTAATGACGTGATAGTTTGCATAGAGTGTGTCCCTGTCATACTATTAAGGTAGAGTTATAGTTTGAATTCTCTTCTTCTGTCTTTTTTAATTATGGTTATCAGTTACACAGACTAGTCCTCTCCCTATTCTCAAGGAGAGTGGATGTATGTTTTTATGTTCCATTTTTAGTCCTTGTGTGAATAAAACTCCTCCCGCACCTATATATTAGGATCGATGGTTGAGGAGAAAATCTAATTTTTAGTTCTATTTTTTGGATTGTTTTACCAAAAAATACTTCATTGTTGTTAGTTTTTTGTTATTTAGTTGTAATGGATATGTATTTTTGAATGGGAAATCTTCTAAAGATTTTTGTCAAGTTGTAATAAGTTTAGTTCTTATGCAATAAAGGATTTTAGTTACTGTCATGATTTGTTGATCAATAGTGTGTATTTGATATCTCCTATGGGTGCAACAACTCGAGCAAGGGCCACTCAAGGTACTGCCAACCCATCCTATTTTTTGCATTAGATCATTTGTTACATTGTTGTATCCATTTATCGGAATTCTCACTTATATGTTTGTGAACTTCATGAATGATATACTGTAACATGAATTACATTTTGTAACATTATATTGAGTTAGTCTCTAGAGAAGCTAGGAGTCAGAATTCAGTAGTGTGTGTTAGTTGCAAGTTTAGATTTAGTAGTTAGCAATTACATCGTTAAGCAGAAGGTACCCGTAGTATAAGCAACAGATTCATGTTATTTCCCTTGTTTTGTAATTTGATTGTTTACTTTCCTTTCCAGCATTTATAGTTTTCATTGAATGTGTGACCACCTATGTTTCATCAATATAGGGCATAGTTAGGATCCTTGAATGCACATATAGTGTCGGCACTGTCAAAAGCTTACGAGCTCTGGTTGATAATTTAATGAAGCCTTTGTGAGGGTTTGGTGAACTATTCAATTAGGAACCTATCCTCTAAATTGTGTGACCACTCATGAACACCAAGTTGATTGAACATTAGAAAGGCCTTACAGTATTCTAAGACTGGTCATATCATATGATCTATTCATTGTCATGTTGACACCAACACACTATTTGTCATTTCTGGCCTTTGTTAGGATTAAGGTGTCATCTACCTTGTAAATATTATATCATGTTGCATGGTTCCAACATCCTTGCAAAGTGTCCCTAGGTACTTAGAGTGTATTGGGAAAATATTTAATAATATTTATTCTCACCATTATTTGTATTACATTCATAAGGGGTGATGGGTCCCACTAGCAGCGATAAAAGTGACTTGTGTACATAAATATTTAATATTATTTTCCCCACATGTGGACACCTAAAATAGGATAATAAAATATAATTAAATGACAAATGAGTGATTGTTGGTATTCTCCAAGTAGAATCTTGGAAAGAGGCAATAGGTGTCTCTTGGTATTCCATCATTTATTACATTTAATGTAATGTTTATCTTCCATGTTTGGGCACCCAAGTTGGAGGGAAATTATTGGAGCCAAAACTGGTGTTATTTTTCACATTCCAAGGAGGTATTCCAAAGGTTGGGGAAATTCGTAATGAAGGATCGTCTTGGGGCACCATTTTGGTGTATTAGATGTCTTCATAAGTCTATCAAATCAGCTCTTTGGATGTAGAAATTATGAGCAACAGTTGAATGTAGAGTTTTATTGTAGGAACAAGGACATGATGAGGCATAAGGAGGTTGTTCACATGTGCATAGGTTCTCCCATGTTGGATGAAAAGAGGAGAATGGAAGTGAATGTATTATAGTCTCATTTATTTGAAGATAAAACATACTTGGCCTCTCTTCTTGGTGGAGTTTTTTCTCACAAGGGTTTATCCTCGTAAATCCTATGTTATGTGATACTCTTGTGTTGCTGATTTGTACCTCATTTCTGCTATATTATGGTGATATTATTCTTTATATATTTTTATTATAATTTCACATAAGGTAGTGTTTATAAGCATGATATGTTGGCTAATTTTTTGGCATCATAAAAAGATGGATCTAATCATGATAATTCCATATCAAGGTAAATTAATTTTCAGATTTATATATAAGTTTCAGATTTTCATATTCTTGTAGTCCAGGCCTTGGATCTAATCTGTTGAAGTCATATTTGGAGAGAGATTGAATTTCCCAATAATTTTTATAAGATCCTGTTTATTTCTCGTCAGTCTTAATACCCCCCATGCTTGTTGGATAAAAAGTTGAGAGATATATGGAGATCATTGATCCTCCATTCCTATATGATCTTATTTTAGATTTTTTTTCCTATGATTGTGATAGTGTTCCCTATATCAAATCTACATTTATGCTACTTTATTTGTAGAGAAGTATGGAACCTTCTAAGGATATAGAGACTTGTCTTGATTCTTCTCCTCTAGAGACTCTAGTTGATTCTACAACTTCTATTCCTACTTTAGATAAAAAGACTTCTCCTATATCCTTGAGTCAACATCCTAAGGTTCAAGACTCCTCACTTCCAACATTGAGTTATTCTATAGATTTTTTATGCTCAAGATTATTGCACGGACATTAAATCATGAGATTATTCATCTCTTCTTTCTTATTGGGATGATTGTTTACAAGACATACATTTTTTTTAATCTCATATCCAAGATCTTAATTACAATATTAAGGACATTCATCTCCTATTTGATGATATCTCATGGGAAGTTACATTACCTTGGCACATTCAAACCCTCGTATCCTTATCCATAGATATATTATTTTATAGTGATAAATTCTATAAACACTTGTATGTTAAAAAATTTCAACTCGGTCACCATTTATGTTGACATCTTATATAAAAGTACCAAATTTTCATCCATCCAATTGTCTTATCTATGGTGAGTACCATACATCCATGGCTACTATACTTGAATATTGTATTGTACGTGATTCATCTTTTTAAAATTTATCATATTGTGGCATTGGCTTGAAGATCCTTTAGCAAAATTTGAATGATTCATCATTGTCTTTGAACCTTTTTCTGCATTTATTTCCATAAGGCTCTTGATTGTCACTCTATTTAGTAAGGCCTAATATTCTTGATTTGATTGTGGTGCCTTTTGATATTGACATTTCAACATTTGAAAAATTTCTAGAGACATCATACATCTTGAGTTTTCTTCTCTCACAATCTTTTAAAGAATGGTAATAATCTAATATACAAATTTAGCTTTGTTTCTTTTAAAGGGGACTTGAAAATTCTTCAACATTTTTGAATCCTCCTCAACATTCGTTGTCAAGCATCCACCATCATTATAGGATATTATACATTGAGGGGGATTGTGTAGTCTCTCTAATTCTCTCTTATATGAGGATTTTCCCTTACGTTGGATTTTATCCTTCTCATATATTAGAGAGCATCTTTCATGTTTTTTTTCTTTTTTTGACACGATTTTTTTCTACATATTTTCTCATTTTCTTTAATTGTGAGATATTTTTTGTACATGGGAACCTTAATAGGACTTCTATCTAGGATCTTCCTTTACACATTTATCATTATCCCTAAGTTTTACTTAAGGGGGGTGTTGGCGTGAACATAGTTATTTCCCTAACTCGTTTCCTCTTAGGTCATTTTCACACCTATTTACATAAGGTTACTTAAGGAAATCTTAGGAAATTTTTACTTTGTCTCAATTCATAAGATTAAGATACATTTCATAATCTTATGTTTTCTTATGTCTCACTTTGGCCAATATAACCAAGGTTTCTTATAGTACATTAGAATACATTATATTTATATTCTTGATAGGAATATAATGTATTCTTGTCATATTGATATTATGAGTTCTTTATACTTTCCATTAGGCATCTAGATTTTGGGTGGCTATCTTCATAGCCAACTATTATGAGACCATTATTTTTTAAAGAAGCGTTAGCTAAAAAAAGTTGCACCTAGCCAAATTTTAAAAAGATAACAAGGAGAGTGAGAGTTGGATGGTGAAATTGGCTTTGCTAGGGTTTTGGCTTTGTTGTTTATAGGTTGTGTCCCCTTGATGTCATACTATTTTTTGAAGTTGGAAATGACATTGTTTCCCTATATTTATCATGGTTTTCTTTAATTTTTCATGCTTGTAGAATTTTTATTCCCTTTTAAAATGGCCTCAAAATAGCTTCACATTTTCTACTATAGTTGAAGGTTTGATGACACAACAATAGTTCCCCTACTCAAGCATCCCAAGAAGTCTATTCCAAAGGTGCTCTATGAGGTACATCCATTGAAATGACCAAATATAGGATTATTTCCATTTTATAGCTTAATAGTACATGTCGTAAAAATTGCTTTGATAAGATATTTTGTGGGAAAATCCCCCTTAAAAGAATACTCAAAGACTAGGTGACCAAGGCTTGAGTCTTATATATGGGATTTGCTTTGATTCCATGAAAACCTTACCAAGGGATTTTTCCTTTTTCACTTTTTGGAAGTAGACCATGTTGAGGCTATTCTCAAGCACGGACCTTGTTATGTTTTATCTTCCTTGCTTGTGTTCTCACCCTAGACTAGAGATTTCATAATTAAATTAAAAATCTTTTTGTGTCCCTATCTGAGTGGATTTTCCTAGGTTGAAATTGTATTTTTAGAGTTTCTTAGTTGAAATAAAAATTTCCTTAGGTAATGTCACTTGTGTTGAACCAAACAAGTTCTTTTTGTTGGAAAAATAAGGATAGACAACTGAGAGGGGGGGTGAATCAGTTGTCACAGAATATTTAAACTTTTCAAACTTTGCTTAACTTAATCTTAGATCTGATGAATGAATAATAAACCATGAACAATCAACACATCAGAAGCACAAAGAACACCAAGATTTTTTATGTGGAAACCCTGTTAGGGGAAAAACCGTGGTGGATGTTAGTCCACAATATTATACACTGTTAAAAGTATAAGAAGAATAATGGGAATGCATATGCATTCAGGCACACTGCCTAGAGCTCACTGCTCAAATAAAAGAGGGCTCATTTCCCAAGAATACACAGCAATATGGATTAGATCCGTGGGGTATGAACTAAGAAAATAGCTTCTACACAAGCCTGATTACAGTTCTAGTTAAGCATAGCAAACCTTCTTCACACTTCGCTCAAACTTCTCACTCTACTATGCAATTGAATGAATAGATCAATATTCGCACACTTTCTCTTCTCTAACTTTTCTCCACTTCATACACATTAACTTCGCTCAAATAATCACTCTTATATATCTGCACCAAGAAATTACATCAACAACCTTGTCATCCAAAAATATAAAACATATTTACAATGTCAACCCAAATTTGCAATGCAAATCTACCAAGGTTGGCCACAACATAGTGTAGACCTAAATTAACAACTCCAACACAAAAAGACTTCAATTAATTTATCCTCGAAGATCCACAACACGCTACAACCATCATATCGGCCAAGAACATGAAAACCCGAACATACACGAGAAAAATATTTGACCACCACCACACCAATCAATTTGGATGTGCAACAAAGATAAAGCACGATCTAGAAGCATCCACAAACAACAAGAACTAACAAAGAATCATCTGCAACAATAGAAATTACCAGAATCACATAAACTTCAATCAGGAACACTTACAAAAACCACAAAAATACTGTCAGAACACAATTGTTCATAGTACAATCAAAACTTCACATGGACCTCTGAAACTTCTGGTAGATGAACTAGATACTCTCAACAATAAACCCTTTATTCCACAATAACTGATCTTTAATGTATAGAACAAGACACCTTCATGACCTTCATTGTTCCACTAGCAACCTGCAACTCTTCCTTTAACAATTTTCTCAATATCCTCGACATATACAGCCTTCAATACAATTATGCTAATAGTGTTGACATCAATGACAACCACATATTAGCAACACAACCACAACATCCAACATCTCCCCCTTTGGCATTGATGGAAACACATGATGTGAAAAACACCATCAACACAACTCTCAATCAGCACTTACTCCCCTTAGATTCCGACTCTTCTTCCTTAACCTCTTCTACATGATATTCTCTCCACAAGACTCTTCTCCTCAGATAAGCAATAGTTTTTCACATGACTCATCTCCCCCTTTGACATCAATGGCAAAGATAAGCATTATCTTCCCACATACAAGCTTTGAACCACATATTTTCACATCTGACTACTCCCCCTGAGTAGCGGCCACAGAAACATCAATCTAGATCAGGAAATATCTATGAAGCACATGGATTGATGCAAGAAAATGCACCTTTAGTTCATATTAGGAGGGGTAATCACCCCTAGCATCCCTCTGAGATACTCAAAAGTATCCTTTGGAAATGGCTTGGTGAAAATGTCTACAATTTGTTCTTTGGTAGGCACATACTCCAATCTGACTTCTTTCTCACTCACTTTTTCCCTCAAGAAGTGAAACTTGATTGATATATGCTTGGTCTTAGAGTGTAGCACTAGATTCTTTGATATGTTAATTGCACTTGAGTTGTCACAGTATATAACAATAGGTTCATCATCATATACTACTTTGATATCTTTCAACATCTATTTCATCCACGTCACTTGAGTACAGTTATTTGCAGCAGCAATATACTCTACCTCAGCAGTAGATAGAGAAATAGAATTCTGCTTTTTACTCAACCATGACACCAGGTTCTTCCCTAAGAAGAAAGCACCACCACTAGTACTCTTCTTTTCATCTACATCTCCTTCCCAATCCGCATCAATATATGCATTCAAAGTAAGATCATCATCCTTAGGATACCAAAGCCCAAAATCAATTGTTCCTTTTAGATACCTAAAAAATTTCTTTACGTCAATTACATGAGATTCTTTCGGATTAGCCTAAAATCTAGCAACCATACATACAACATTCATAATGTTTGGTCTAGTCTGAGTTAAGTAGAGAAATCCACCAATCATTGACCTATATCTTGTTTGATTTGACTTAGGAGAATCATCATTCTATGTTAACTTGCATCCGATTACCATGGGAGTACCAATAGGCTTTGAGTCTTCCATGCCAAACTTCTTCAGCAACTCTTTCACATATTTAGACTGAGATATGAAGATCCCCTTGTCCAACTGAGTAACTTGCAATCCCAAAAATAACTTTATCTCTCCAATCATGCTCATTTCAAATTCACTCTTCATTTCATCAGCAAACTTCATACATAGATTGTCATCTCCTCTAAAAATAATGCCATCAACAAAAACTTCAATAATCAACTCTTTATTATGATCCAATTTGAAATATAAGTTGTTGTCAACAGTACCTTTATTGAATCCAAGCTTTAGTATGTATTTATCCACTCTAGCATACTAGGCTCTGGAAACTTGCTTGAGTCCATATAAAGCTTTCTTTAATCTACAAACCATGTCTTCCTTATCAGTCAGTTGAAATCCATTTGGTTTTTCAATATATACTTCTTCTTCTAGCTCACCATTCAAAAAAGTTGACTTCACATCCATTTGATAGACTTTGTAGTTCTTATATGCAGCATAAGCAAGAAATAATCTAACAGCTTCAATCCTGGCAACAGGGGCAAAGGTTTCTTCAAAATTAATATCTTCCATTTGAGAATACCCTTTACATACCAATCTTGCTTTATTTCGGACTACTTCACCTTGTTCATTCAACTTATTCCGAACCCATTTAGTACCAATCACATTTTTGTCTTTAGGTTTGGGAACAAGTATCCATGTATCATTCTTTTCAATCTGCATTAGTTCTTCTTTCATAGCTTCCATCCAGTATTCATCATTGCAAGCTTCATTGACATCTTTAGGCTCAATCTTGGAAATCAAGAAATACTCTTCTGTAATCTTCCTTCTAGTTTGCACACCTTTATTCTTGTCTCCTATAATTTGATTTTCAGAATGATTTAGCTTTACATACCTCAAAGTTTTAGGATTCTCTCGAACTTCTAATTCTTCTGCACTTGCACTTGTCTCTACTTCCTGACTACTTTGATTTACCAGAACAAATGGAAGTTGTTTTACCAGAACATATGGCACAATTTGAAGTTGATTTTATGTCTAAGCATTCTTCCCTTTGTTTGTGTTGTCTTCCTGGTCATCTGAATCATATACACAATATTTGGATGATTTAGCAAATTCCTCATCAACTCTGACATTTTCACTCTCAACCATTTTTCTTAGTCTTCTGTTAAAGCACTAGTAGGCCTTGTTTTTAGTAGAGTAACCTAGAAAGATTCCTTCATCGCTTCTTGCATCAAGCTTGCCTATGTCCTCATCTCTCTTGATGTAACATTTTCTTATAAAGATCTTGAAGTATTTAACAGTAGGCTTATAACCAAACCATAGCTCAAAAGGAGTCTTACTAGAATTACCATTTACATTTACCTGATTCAAATTGTACACAGCAGTGCTTACAGCTTCACTCCAATAGATGTGAGGCACATTTCCTTCAATCATCATTGTTCTAGCATCATCCATAATTGTTTTGTTCTTCCTCTCTGCAAATCCATTCTGTTGAGGGGTTCGGAGAGCAGATAACTGTCTTTTGATTCCATGCTCTTCACAAAAAGAATTAAACTCTCTCAAGGTGAACTCACCACCTCTGTTTGACCTTAAGCATTTGATTTTCAGACCTTTCTCATTTTCTGCCATGGCCTTGAAACTTTTGAACTTTTCTAATGCTTCACATTTTTCTCTTAAGAAAGCAACCCATATCATTATAGAGTAATCATCAATAATCAGCATAAATTACCTTTCTCCATGAAGACTTCTGACTCTAGAGGGACCACATAGATCAATATGCACCAACACAAGTAATTTATTTGAATGATGTTGTTTGCTCCAAAAAGAAACGGTAGCTTGTTTTCCCATATGACACTCCTTGCAAATTGTGTTAGTGGGCTTCACTAGCTTAAGTAGATCTATTACTGCTTGAGTGGAACTTACTTTGACAATGTTATCAAAATTCACATGACATGGCCTCCTATGCCATAACCATCTTTCATCTACTTGAGGAATTAAACAACTTTCTCTAGCAGCATTCAGGTGAAAAATATTACCTTTTGTCTTTTTATGAAGCAATTACATTTCCAAAACTTCCAAGTATCCTGCATCTTCCACCTTTGAACTAAAGATCATAACCCTTGTCCACCATTAGTCCAACACTCAACAGGTTGTGCTTCAAGCCTTCAACATAAAGAACATCATTAGTGTTATGCTTACCACCAAGATAAATAGATCCTCTACCACAAATCACACAAGCATTGTTATCTCCAAATCTTACAACCCCACCGTCATACTTCTCTAGACTTACAAATTTTCTTTTGTCACCAGTCATATGATGTGAGCATCCATTATCAATAAACCACTCATCTTTTTCTTCAATTCAAGCTACAAGAGCTTTCTCAACTTTAGAAAATTCAATATCCACTGGACTATTTTCCTTGATAGCAATGAAAACCCAATCATCTTCATTTCCATTTTCTTTATCAGATTCTTCATCAGTCACACCTTCTTCAGCAAAATAACATTTCTTTTGAAATCTAGGTTTATAAGGCTTAGACCTAGGAACTCTTTCAGAACACCTTGATGCAAAATGACCTATTTTACTGCAAGAAAAACATTTGATAGGCAGCTTTCCTTTATACTTACCTTATCCTCTACCTTCTTTCTTTACAATCAACACTTCCAACTCTTCTACCTCTCTTTCTTCATCTTCAAGTTGTTTCATTTCTTCCTCATACTTGAATGTCTTTCTAGAACTCTCTCCCGGATCATATCTTTGCTTGTTTCTTCTGGATACAGTAGCCTTAAATGTAGTTTCAGTCTTGGGAACAAATTCACCAAATTCGCTCAATTCAAAGGCAGCAAGTTTACCAATCAATGTATCCCTTGTCACATTTGTCAATGATCTGGTTTCTTCAATAGCATGAGCCTTTGCTTTGTAGGAGGGAGGCAATGATCTGAGCACTTTAGCCACAATTTCTTCCTCATCCAAGGTACCACTAGCACATCTAATACCCATCACTATTTCATTTACTCTTTGCATAAAAGAAGAAATATTTTCATCTTCACCCATCTTCAAATTTTCATACTTGCCTTTCAAACTATGTAGCTTGGTCATCTTCACATGTACATCTCCTTCATACAAAGTTTCCAACTTCGTCCACATCTCATGAGTTGTTTTTCAAACCTATCACATTTGTCATTTCTAAATCTATTAGAGCACTCAGCAAAGCTTCCATAGCCCTGACATTATTCTCAGCCTCTTTAATCTCATCAACAGTGGAAGGACCATTCTGAGGAATAACATATGGATTATTTATAATCTTCTAGAAGAGTTCACCAATACACCTCAAATAACACTCCATCCTAGTTTTCCATAATGAGTAGTTTGTTCCATCGAATCTAGGACTGTCATTCTTGTATGATGCCATCTCAGATCACCTCAAGCTTTTAAACTTCTTCAGAGGAACCTGCTCTGATACCAATTGTTGGAAAAACAAGGACAAACAACTGAGAGGGGAGGTGAATCAATTGTCACAGAATATTTAAACTTTTCAAACTTAACTTAATCTCGAATTTGATGAATGAATAATAAACCATGAACAATCAACACATCAGAAGCACAGAGAACACCAATATTTTTTACATAGAAACCCTGTTAGGGGAAAAACCATGGTGGATGTTAGTCCACAATATTATACCCTATTAAAATTATAAGAATAATGGGAATGCACATGCATTCAGGCACATTTCCTAGAGCTCACTACTCAAATACAAGAGGGCTCATTGCCCAACAATACATAGTAATATGGATTAGATCCGTAGGGTATGAACTAAGAAAATAGCTTCTACACAAGCCTGATTATAGTTCCAGTTAGAAACAGAAAACCTTCTTCACACTTCGCTCAAACTTCTTCTCACTCTGCTATGTAATTGAATGAATAGATCAATATTTGCACACTTCCTCTTCTCTATATTTTCTCCACTTCATACACATTAACTTCGCTCAAACAAGCACTCTTATATATCTGCACCAAGAAATTACATCAACAACCTTGTCAGCCAAAAATATAAAACATATTTACAATGTCAGCCCAAATGTACAAATTATTTGCAATGCAAATCCACCAAGGTTGGCCACAACATACTGTAGACCTAAATTAATAACTCCAACACAAAAAGACTTCAATTAATTTCTCCTCTAAGATCCATAACATGCTACAACCATCATGTCAGCCAAGAAAATGAAAACTCGAACATACACGAGAAAAATCTTCGACCACGAGCACACCAATCAATGTGGACGTGCAACAAAGATAGAGCACGATCTAGAAGCATCCACAAACAACAAGAACTAACAGAGAATCATCCGCAGCAATAGAAATTACCAAAATCACATAAAATTCAAACAGGAACACTAACATAGCCCATAGAAATACTATCAAAACACAACTATTCATAGCACAATCAAAACTTCATGTGGACCTCTGAAACTTTTGGTAGATGAACTAGATACTCTCAGAAATAAACCCTTTAGTCCACAAAAACTAATCTTCAACGTACAGAACAAGACACCTTCATGACCTTCACTGTTCCACTAGCAACCTGCAACTCTTCCTTTAACAATTTTCTCAATATCCTCGACATATACAATCTTCAATACAATAATGCTAATAGTGTTGATATCAATGACAACCACATATCAACAACACAACCACAACATCCAACACTTTTTAACTCAACCCTAGAAGAGGGTCTATCATGAAGTTGACTTCTCTAAGGATCTAAAGGAGATAGTGATATATAGATTGGCCAAATGAGGAACACTCAACTTGTCCTCTATTTGAACTTTTCAAACATGTACTATCATTATAAATCATCTAAGAATAAGAAAGAGGATGAACTTTTGGCTTCTCCACCATCCTAATCTTTCCACTCAGCCAATAACTAAAACTCTACCTCTTACACAAAAGAGGATGGATGGTCTATTGTGGTTTGTTGAAAAGCCAAGCCTAATAGCAATGGCGGAGCTTCACTTACGGCCTCCATTGGCACTAGTGGCTAACCCTAAAAATTTAAGGTGAGGTTTCAAAACCTCAAGACATGAGAAATTATATTTTTTGCTTCCCATGGGGAAACATATAGTGCATCAAATGAACCAAAATTCACTCAAGTACCACTATTGGCACTATTTTTGTTGTCTCCAAAATTCATCATTACCCACAACACTTTCTCATCCCTAATAGTTCAAGAAAGATCTTGGATCCCTCTCAAGCATTTGAAACTAGAATGTGTATCAATAAAATGATAGGTCGCCTAGCCTTTAATTTGGATATGCAATATCAATTTAGAGGAGTTATGTAGAACAACTATTCAACTTTGAAGGATGTGACTCTCAACACTTATGAATTTTATAGATCTTAGAATGTTGAGGTCTAATAGACTCCTAGGAAAGTATTTCATGCATGAAAGTTAATAAATATTTCCATGTTTGGACATTCTTTGTTTGCAAGAGATTGAAATTTTTTATTTTTTTCTTTATACCACCTGTGTTATTTGGCCTACCAATAATTTGTTGTGTAGAAATCATGAAATCGGTTAGGGTAGTGTTGTCATATTTCTCTCTTCTAAGTGGAATCAACACTTAGTTTGTCAAGGATGTGACCCCACTAACTATTCACTGCAAGCTCTTTCCAACATTAATAATCATTCCTTTATAATTATTAATGTGTGTGCCTTAAATGATGTCATTGAGTGGTATTTCCTCCAAAAAAATATTACAAATTCAAGGCATCCCACCACTTGGATATTATGTCCAAATTTCAATATGGTTGAGATAACCTACGACAAATGTGGAGCCTTTCCTATGCATTATATAGTTGGTTAAAGAGAGACTTGGTATTGTATGTGTAGTAAATTAGGGTTTGGTATCCCAACATTGGTCACTGCCATGACCATATGACATGGTACACATGGATCAACCTTAGATCAAGGCTTGATAGGGTCTTTAAGTGGCTTGATATAGCCATGCTATCAACTTAGTCTTTTTTCTCCTTTTCCATTTATTTTCCTTGCCAATTTACTCTTTGTTGAATTTTTTTCCTCTCAAACCACTACCCAATATGATTGTGCATTGAATGAAAACTTACCAAATCTAAGTCCATGAAGATCCATTTTTTTTGTCACTATTTTTCATAATCCAAAATTAACTCATATTCTACATGTTTAGAATCTAGAGACACATCCCTTGCATGAGACAAGTTGGATCAATTGGTGAAATGAAACTATCAAACACACTTTCTAATTCCTCCACATTTATAGGTTATATCTTGCCTCTTTCTATTATAACTTATACATGGCCACCACCTTAGAGCTCTTACAAGCCACTATTTCTCTAGAAGCGTAACTATTTCACTAGTCTTTCAAGCTTTAGAATCTCATCATACATCTCAAGCCATTAAGAAATTTAAGGATGGTCAAAAATATTTGAAATAGCTTCCTAACATTCTCTAAGCTTTTGTTTGACATTATGAGAAAAATTGTACAACCCAATAGTACACTTTTACTAGGGACATTACTCTACAAGAATTTCTAAATGTGGTGCCTTGTCGATTTTTATATCTCATTGCATTTTTTATGACCACCTTCTCACAAAGGAAGACTCCTGTGAGGTTATGTTCTCCATGTTGAATGACAAAGATCCTATATTAGATGGATTCCCATATTATTTTTATAAAACCTTTTGGGATACTGTGGGTGAGGACCTACATTAAATTTATTTGGAAGCTTTTAATGAAAATTCTTTAGGAAACACAATTAATAGAGGCGATATTAAGTTCATACCTAAAGTTGGTGACTGAGACAATATTTATAATTATTTTTCCATCACCTTAATAAATGTCTCCTATAAGATCATTGTAGACATGCAAATAGGCCTAACTGACATTATGCATCTCAATCAATTCTTCTATTAATCAAATGAAGCAATTTATTAGATTAATTCACTAATGTCCATCATGTTTGATTAAATAAATCAATTTATTTAATTAAAATCATAAAATTCCTCTCATCCAATTTAATAAACCAAATTATTTAAATCAAATATCAAATCCCCTAATTCCTTCAAGTCTTAATCCTAATTACCCATTTTCTAGCTTTTAACTCAACCTTGGTCAAACCCAACCCCTAATTAACTAACCCACTTGCACATGAAAATCAATTCTTTTATTTAACTAATTACCTCATTTTCCCTCACAAAAGCATATGCTTTGGGAATATTCCTCCAATAACTCCACTTATTTGACTTTCTTACCACATGCATTAACTTCTTTTACATCTCAACCACATGCATTAATCTCTCTTACATCCTCACCCACATCCTTTCAAATCCTCAACCATATGCATTTATTTCTCTTCCATCCTCTTTACTTGAACATTTCCCAAAATGTGCTCCACCTCCATCCAATAGACTTGTGACAAGTGTCACAATCTTGTTGGCTCTCCTTTAGTCCCACATTCCTCCAATCTCTCCATTCGTCAACTCTTCAACCCTATAAATTAAAGCATTCTGTTCACAATATGGATCCACAATCATATGCAATTTCACTATAGACACATTCATCTTTGCATCTTCATCACATTGGAAGCTTATCAAGGGGGTGGGAAAGCGCATCCTTTCCACATCAAAGGAGCACCACTCCCACTATAGGATAGGGTTTGACATGTTTTCATATGTTTTTATTCACCTACTTTGGTTATTTTGTTTTTCTTGTTTGCATATGCACCATGTTCAAGTATTTCATAGGAGTGTCGAATTTGTTCTATTTAAACATCTAACACTTGTTTGTTTGTCCATGTTTAAAGAGTTGCAGATTTTATGCTCACAGTCATTATCAAAGCCTATGCTCTCAAGATGACGCCTCTTCTTCCTTAATTGGTTCATCCCAAGCAAACTAGTTTCATCAAGTTATGGTACATCCTCCACAATATTATTATTGCAAGGAAGGGATGAAATGAACTTAATTCCCCTAGCAACCTACAATATTTCTCAAAATTGTTTTTACTAAGGCTTATGATTGTATTGAATAGAAATCTATATATAAAGATAGCCTTCATAATTCACTCATTAAATTCATTAATTATCATTCACAAATAGAAAAAAGGGTTTATCTTCATATTTTTGCAAGTTACAAAAGTAGATATTGGCTCTATATTGAAATATTTTCAAAGTTGCAACAATTGTAGAGAGAATATCAACATAAAATCTTCTTCTAACTTCTTAAAAAAAATCTCATACAACTACAAATCAAAGAGCTCGATCAATTAAACAAACAGTGTTTTCAATTTCAAAGTGTTTTCCAAGGATCCACCGTGAATTTTCATACCATCTTTAGAGTCACCAAACTTCATCAAATCAATGCAAGTGTTCAAGATATACTTCTTGTCTATATCAATACTTTGAAGGAAAAAGATAGAGGACTAAAATTTAGAGTACATAATGCTATTGTTTTCAGTCAAAGGCTATGTGTAACAAAAATCAAAGTCAAATACTTAGAGTTGTGGAATTCAATGAGAGGATGTTCAGATTCAAGAGGGAGTTTGTTAAATTGACTGTCAAAGGATTTCTAGTTCAAGTCACCAAGATTGATAAATTGTCTAGAGATTTAGCATGTTTTATGATGGTATGCTAAACTTCATTAAAATAGAGGATCTATCATGAAAGCTTCACTAGTCATCTAGAGTTGCCTTCTAGAAAAGTATATTTTTAGCTCAAGTTAAAAATAGCTTGTCTTTGCAAGCAAGAGGTCACGATGTCTAGTCTCCCCCCGTCCTCATGGCACCGGAGGGCGTGTTGCGCCAACGTCGCCAATCACGTGAAATTTTTTTACCAAGTGCATTGCAATTTAAAAGGGGGCTACCCAATTCCTATAGTCTAAGAAAAAATAGCTCGTCTCCATTTTTTGAAGAGGAGTAAATTTTGAGTTTATATTTTTTTACCAAAAACTACACTATTTTTAGATTTTCATATTCTAAGCATCCTCATTTTATTGTATACGGTTATTTTTAGATCATCCAACTCATCATGTGAGAAGCTTTCACATTGAAAAAAATTATAGTTATTTTAATCATTAATTCAACTCTCAATCACATGTAAAATTATAGTTAATTTACAACAATGTCCATGTTTTTGTGTTTTAACATTTATAATCCTTGTGTACTTGCTTTGCTCAATATCTATTTTTAATTAAACAATATAAGTGTGTATTCATAGGTTTATTTTAAGTCAAAAACATAAAATCATTTGCCCAATGTTGAAAGGGTGTTTTAAAAGAAATTTTACCTTGGGCCGAACTAAAAAAGGCATTTAGATTATATTCAATATAAACATGAACCACTTGAAAAATCGTTGTAAATATTTTAAATTGCAAGTACATATTGTCTAATTTTATATTAGTTTTCTTATTGTGAATGAAAAACATGCATAGTTGGATCCAAAAGTTATCTTATTACAATACTTCATGGACTATGAAAAACTAATGCTACAACTACAATTTTAGATTAGTTATTTTTATTTTATACAGAACTTCCCCTTGTAATTCAAAGACTAAAAAATACAAATTAAAACACTATCAAACTAGTATATTTCAATCTTTGTCTTAATACTTTAATTTAAAATTAATTGATTGCTTAATTTGAATTCAATATTTCACCTAAATCACTTGAAAATAATATTTTATTCCTTATTAGAGGTCACCCCACCAATCCCAACCGGAATGAGGGTTGAGAAATTAGCCCATCTTGACATTCATTGTTAATCTCTAACTACAATCACCCTAATCTATCCTGATCTTCCCCTACCTTCTTTTGTATATTATAGTTTATCTCATTTTTTCACCTTTATATCTTCTCCCCCTTTTTCCTACCCCTCTATCCTTACCCTATACATTTTCCTTCTTTTTCTCTTATCCTCACCTCTAGATACCCTCTTGTGCCACTACAACCCTCTTTTGCTTCCCCCTCTCCACTTATGTTATGGTACCCGCACCCCCTCCTCTTGTATTTCTTATTAGTGGTAATCTCTTTTCCTTGTTCTCTTTCTTTCTTTCTTTCTTTCTTCTTTCTCGATCCTCTTCTTTTTTTTAGTTCCTTTCTTACCCTTTTGAGTATTATTTTCCTTACATCTGTTTCTTTTCAATCTTTCTTCTTAAGCCCCCCTTTTCTTTAGTGCATCCAAGTAGCTTTAATCAAAGCTCAATTCATGGTATCTAACCCTTGAATTCAAGGGTCCCATCTTTAATTGCATTTTATGTCATCCAATATTCATCATGGAGAGGTTACTTATTTTAAATCAAGAAATTTAGGGCTTCTCACTTAATTTTCTCTATATCAATTTTATTTCTTTAATTATTTGTTAATTTGGTCTATTTTTTTAATTGATTTTCAATTTCTAATTTGATTTGTAATCTTTGTCCTCCCCTTGAAACTTTATTATCTTCATCTCTCATAATTCTTTCCTAAGCTACTTCATTTTGTTTCTCTTCACTTATTTAGTTATTTTTCATTTACTCTTCCTCCAATTTCTCTTAATTGGGTTTCTTTACCTTTACAATGTTCAATATTGAACAACTAAAACTTTCGTTAATAGAACTGAGTTTATTGATTTACCTAGATTACTTAAAATGATATTTTATTTCCTTTTCAACTTAACGATCTAAAACTCTGTATGCTATGAAGGTTTATGAAGAAAGGTGAAAAAACACAAAATTAGGGGAGAGGACCCAGTAGTTGAGCACCCTAGCTTCGCGCTTCTAATTATCCTACGTGGAAATTTCAAATCACTCCCAATTTTTTATAGCAGCTTACTTGGCAAGTCCTTAGCTTATAATTAAGGTTTGAGGGCCACATCATAAAATATGATGCCACATCAACATCTTTTTTGTCAAGGTGTCCAAAAAGGCCAAAAAAAAAGTGAGACCAATACTTGTGCATTCACTTTATTAAGTGTTGATGTGCAATCACATGATTGGCTGTTTTTTAGATCAAAGGAATATTTTGTTTAATTATGAATAGGGGAAAACCCCCAATTGCCGCCCATGATCCAATTGTTGTTTACTCCTTGTTCACCTGATCCCCCAATAACAGTTTACATTTTAGTCATTACATTGTTTTAATTATGCCAATAAAAATTTACAAATTACACCAATATATGTTCACTATTGAATGTGTAGACCAAAAAAAATAAAACACATTGAAAACTATTGAAAACACGTTTATTTTTTGTGGGTTTTTATTGTTTGTCTAATGAACAAGTACTGACAAAGTGGTCAAGATGTAGGGGACGGAGGTTTAAAAACACCTTTTTTGAGCACATCTCGCTTTATGGGTTCTACAAAGTGCATTTTAAATACCCAGAAGCCAAATTTTTTTTTTTAAGGTCCTAACTCGCTTACGAAGAAGCCCAAAAAAAAAAAATTGAAATCGGATCTATTTTGCACTCTGCATGAATGTACATTTCCCCTAGCCGCCAATATTGAACATTATATAAAGTCACAACTATTGGTCCAATATTGATAAAAATATTGAACATTATATAAACTACTTGCTCTGGGTCCTCTCCCATCCGAAGGCAAAAAAATACGAATGGGTACGATGGAAAAGGTGGGAAAGAATGTCGATGGCATTCCGCTGCTGCGGAGGGTTTTCTTGGCACCTTATCATTGATTCGCAAAAATTCTCAGAGATGGAGGCGAAGACAAGATTCTTGCGCGGCTGGATCTCTGTGGAGGAGATAACAATGAATGCCCTAGGATGGGAGGCGAGATGAAAACTAGGGCAATATCTCTCGTTCATGTGGAGATTTTTGTAGGAAATCGATTTTGCACGTAGATACAACCTTTGTGCCGCCTCTCCTCAAATTACTTATGGCCGCATCTATTTCTGACACGGACTCTAAAGGCAGGTCTTGGTATCTCCAAATCCTGATGCTCATGATCCCAAAGTGCCGCCCAAAATGGTTGATGGTGCTAAAAAGGGCCCATAATTTTTCGAGGATATTCCTTTGACATTTTCCAAGTCCCCTCTCGTGTTAGGCTTTTCGAACAACAAATAGACTCAGCAGTTAAATTGACTTGCTCTGCTATCTGTCATGCAATGCGAAGGAAGCCATCATTAACAGAGATCTACATGTGGATCAAGGCCGCTTGGTCCTCCTTCACTAATCCAGTGATGCCCACTTTACGATGGCTTTTTTGTTGTTAAATTTTCAATCTCAAAATGACAGACATTTTGTTTTGGTTAACGGACCAGGGCTTTCTGGGAAGAATGGCATCTTCATATGTCCACGTCATTCCCTCTTTAACCCATCGGAGCTGGTTTTTAAGCAGGTACTATGCTGGGTGGACATTCATTAAATTGGCTCTGACTTCAGTAGATTTCTAGAGCCTCTGTGTCAGTGTAGCGCATTGATCGACTTCTCTAAATCTCTTCAGCATTCCATTCAGAGTTATTCTCCTCTTGGCTCCTCCCTCACTTGCAAAGAAAAAAATATATTAATAATCGAACGAGCAAGAAAGTATAGCAGTGGTTTAAAACTCAAAAAGATGAGGTAAACACTAACATTAGTTTAATGGTTTAACCAGTGCAATATACCATCTTATTCCGAGATGTTTTTCAAAACATTGTAACCAGTGGGCAAGAAAGCAACGCAGCGATGTGAACTCTAGATCAGCACGAAGTTTTCAATACCATTATTTTTCATATGGTATTGCTTGTGAAATACATCATGGATGTTTTCATAATATTGTAACAGTAATATTATCATCTTCAGTAATTTATTATGCCTACTGGAACGTGTTTTAGGTATCAAAATATGGTCTTTCATTCGCAAGACCATAACATTATTAAAAGGGGTCCCTTATATGCAGGATCAAGTAGTGCTTTAAGGGATACACCTTGATCAATGTTATTACATAAGCATGGTCAATACTCGATGCTCTATGGTAGTAAACCACATATCAAGGAAAAGGTTGGGAGCTAAATGATCTTTCTCTATCTATCTTGCCGCTGCACCTCTATACTAACATTGTTTGTAATAACACTTCGTGCCCTAGTTTCTCATGCTGGATTTAT
The DNA here is from genome assembly GCA_007258455.2 of Sequoia sempervirens. Classification (NCBI taxonomy): domain Eukaryota; kingdom Viridiplantae; phylum Streptophyta; class Pinopsida; order Cupressales; family Cupressaceae; genus Sequoia; species Sequoia sempervirens. Next base: position 345,562 of record VDFB02071318.1, on the reverse strand, counting down.
TTGTTTTGTGATCTAATTTTTTTGTGTCCCTAGTTTATGATGCTGGATTTATTTGTTTTGTGATCTAATTTTTTTGTGTTTTTTGAAAATGCTTATAGCAAAATAAAATGCAAAAAATAAAGGAAATACAAGCAACTATGAAATCAACTCCTCCAAACTATGTTTTATTGCTCAATATTCAAGAGAATAGTCTATTACAAGCATACCCGAAATAAATAGATGGCATGCAGCTACTGTTATTCACTTCCAGCCAAAAAAGCAACTCAATACTGATTCGATTCTCCCTCTGCAAGCTGCCTTTTTTATAGCAGATTGTATAGAAACCCCTTATGCACCAAGAAAATGATGTAGTCTAACCCAAGGAGGGCTTATTTCTACAGTTGCTATTCAAACCCTTCAACAACCAATAAAATCTCCACCAACACACCTATAGAAACCCTACGTACCAAGTTGAGATGGCACAGCAGCAATAATTAACCTTCTTCAAGATATCTTTAATGCCCTTTAAAATCTGCAAGTAGATTAACTTTGAAAACCCTTTTGAAATCCCTTGAATATTGTAGCAGCATTGTAGCGGCACTATTCACGGGTACTTTAGCAATTTACTATTCACGGCTATTGTAGCGTTTACTGTAGCAGCCAACAATAAATAATTTCCACAATGCATCTGCAACATCTTTTTAACCAGCAACCATATAGTCTTCAGATATTCAATAAATCTTCAACCCTAGATGAAATTCTTCACTTTAAAGTTCAAATAGAACACCTGGATGATGCCCTCGGAATGCCAAATTTAACAGGTATTGCACTACTTCAAATAGCTACAAACACTGAAGAATTATCGTTCTCCAATGGCACGAAGATTGAAAACCCTTGGCTTCCACTCTAAGACAAAAACTTCATTAACAACAATCACAATCCAATACCTCCAAAATAACTCCCAAATAAAATATAGAACTTCATGAGAAATTCAAATTTCTCCAAAAAGACAATTTAATAATATTAAAATATCATTTATTTGCATCTTTTAATATTTCCTTCGACTTAGGAGTTGGTGCTGAAAATTAATTCATTTATTTGGCCCCCTTTTAATGACGTTTTGACCTTCAAGTCATAACATTAAAATATAACATTTTAATTAATTAATGTTATTTGAGCCAAATAACATTAATAACTTCTTAAATTCATCATTTCTCAACACGCCATCTGAACTGGGGACTCATCTGACAATTCTCCATTCGATCACATGCCTTACTAAAAATAGTAAGGATCCCATTTTGTCCAAGTCCGACTTACTATAAATAGTAAGTTGAGCCAATTGAGTCCCGAAAGCCTCGAGCGAAAGTCAAAGCTACAAGTTTCTGAATACTGGAAACGATACAATCCCCCAGAAGACCCTCTAACCAACCCCATTAGCCTATGAGAGTCAAATTATAGGTTAATCTCGTCTGACAAGTGATGTCAACAAAAAGGGGACATTACATTGTTGCAAGTGTTGTTTTCACCCTAAACAATTGACATAAGAAAGATAGAAGGGTAATAAATTGGTAATAACCTTTGAGTACAATTTCTCTCAATTAGGGGCAACCTTCTAATGATTATGAAAACAAATGTTATAAAAAGGCTAAAGCATGCTGCACTACTGTGCAATACAGAAAACATGTTCTCTTATTATTATCAAGCAGATTAAGGTGCATATAGGGGAAGAAAAACATAGGAACGATAGAGCAGCAAATGTAATAATAGAAGGACTGAAGGACTATGGAGAAGGGGAGCACACAGATAAGCTAATTAAAGACTTTTTAGTGGATAAGGTGGAGTGGGTGGGGCATATTGAGCAAGTGAGCAGAATTGGTAAAGTGGCACAAGATGGCAGGAATAGAAATGTAAGGGTAACACTAAAAAATGCAGAGGACAAGAACAAAATTATAAAGAACAAAAGGCTTCTCAAGGGAACATGATTCTACATAGAAGAAGATCTAACCCCACTACAATTGGAAGAGAAGAAAAGAATGGGCAAAAGTGGTAGCAGCAAGAAATGTAGGTAATGAATCTTGGATGTATAGAGGGAAAGCTCAATTCAACAACAAAAATACACATGATAAATAGGAAGGCAGGGCCCCCCAGGTACACCTCTCATTGGTAAGCTGGAACTATAGGGGCTATTCTTGGAGGAGGGGGCCTAGTTTAGGGCCCATAGCTAAGGGGATGGACATAATTGCCCTCCTTGAAACACATAAACATGAGAGCTGCAAGGTTCCGAACTTTGAAGGTTACACAAAGATGTCAGTTTGGAATGAGCTAACCAAAAGAGACAAGGGATAGGGAGGGGTAACAATTTTAGTAAGAGATTCTTGAGGAACAATCATACAAGTTGAAAAGTAAGATACAAATAAGCAGTACATATGGATAAAAATAAAAGAGAACATAATTTATCTTGCAACATGTTACTTTGCTCCCCATGGTTCAAAATTCTACAAGAAAAAGAAATTAGACAAAGAAGACCCATATGCAGCCTTGAAAAAGGATCTAACAACATATAACCACAAAGGGGAAATCATTCTAATTGGAGATTTTAATGCTAGAACTGCAAATAACCAGTCTCTTTGCCTTGATATTGAGATGGGAATAGGGGACAACCCTTTATGGCTAGAAGAGGAAGGGAATCAAAAGTGGGAAAGATTATTTCAAGATGGAAAAGGAGATATCACACAGTATGGGGCAGAATTATTAGGAATGTGCAGCTTGTATGATTTAATTATATGCAATGGTTTAAAAATGTGGCCTAGTTCTGGGAACATCACATGTGACACATACAATGGTCAAAGTGTGGTGGACTATGTTATAAGCTCAAAGAAACTCGTGACAAGTTTAATAGACATAAAGGTAAAGGAGTGTCCCATAGAAATGAATTCAGATCACAATCCAATACAGGGGAAAATCAGCATACAAAATGGTACTCAACGGCAAGAGATGATGCAACATAATGAAAAGAAAGAAGCTATTCAAGGTTCAATCATTTTGACGCAGGAAAACCAAGAAACCTTCCGAACAACGCTGGAAAAACAATTGTACGAGGTGGGAACCAATGGGATGTTCAACTCAAATAAAAAAAGTATGGACAGCACCATGTTGACCTCTGTTATTCTCAAGGCCCTCAACTCTTGCAAAAGGTCTAGGCCTAAAAAAAGTGATAAAAGTAGCTTTCCAACTAACCCATGGTACGATGAGGATTGTAAAACAGCAAAGAAAAGGGCTAAAAAATGGGGTAATAACAAAGAATATGTAAAGTTGGTTAGACTGAAAAAAGAAGTGTATATGCAAACTAGAAGGAAGGAGTTAATATTGCTTGGGAGGCACAATCCAAGGGGCTTTTGGAGAGAATTGCAGCAACAAGATACAAATAAAAAGAACAAGATTACATACCTTGAATGGTTAGAGTATGCAAAGCAACTTTATGAGAGGGGGCAAGATAAAGACAGCCCTCCAATAATTAACTCAAGGGTTAAACTTTTTCTTCAGATAACATTAAAGAAGGAATAAAAAGGTTGGCAATGGGTAAAGCTCGTGACATAGATTGTTTACAGGCAGAACACTTAAAATGGGGATTGGAGGCTCTCATGCCTCATATTAAAAAATATTCAATAAAGTCCTTCAGTATGGGTTTCCAACTAATTGGACGACTAGTGTTGTCACCACCTTTGAGTGTTGTCATCCCCTTGCTCAAAGGTGGTGACATCAACAACCCTTCAAATTACCGCACTATAATGATCAACCCTCTTTTTCGTGAACTTTTTGGGAGCATGATAGAAAAGCAGATCAATGTTTGGGCAGAAAAGGAGGGAAAGCGAGCAAAAGGGCAAGTGGGCTTCAGGCCAAAACATTCTACTATTGATCATTGCATGACTCTTAGACACTTGATCGAGAAGGTCTAGGATAAACAGGGAGAGGAGGTTTTTTGCTGCTTTGTTGACTTTAGGAAAGCTTTTGATACGGTTCCTAGGAGCAAATTGTGGAGTAGGATGGAAGAATTGGAAATTCCAATACACTATAGCACTGTTGTCCATAGGTTGTATGAACAGGTTTGGGCCAAAATTTGAACCAAACAAGGATTTTCATAATGTTTTGGAAGTGATATCGGGGTCAAGCAAGGATGCCCTCTATCCCCTACATTATTTGGAATATACATTGACAAATTATAGGAGTGGATCGATAAGTTTTGTGGGGGTGGAGTCTACTTGACCACTTGTGTTATAAAGTTGTTTTTATATACAGATGATCTTGTCTTAATGGCAAAAACAACACAAGATTTGAAGGAACACTTAAAAGCGCTAGAGCTCTTTTGTCATCAGGTGGGGATGCAAGTGAACACTACCAAAACTAAGGTCATGATCTTTACCTTGAAGAGAAAGAAGGTTCATAGGGAATTTGTTTTTTAAGTCCGCGCCTTGCAGGTGGTCAATGAATATAAGTATCTTGGCCTTGATTTCCACAACAAACTCAGTTGGGAAACGTGTAAAGCAAAGAAGATACAAGGGGGATGGAAAGCTTTGCATTCATTGCAAAATAGATACAGAAGGGCCGAGTTATGGGATTGGAAGACAAAGAAAACTCTTTTTGGGCTTTTAGTTGTTCCAGTGGTGCTATATGGATGTGAAGTTTGGGGTAGCAACACCTCAGCAAAAAAGTGGAGACAGATAGAGAGACTACAAAAACATTTAATCACACATAGTCTCAGGATTAAATCTACTATCCCTTACGAGATTGTTCTAGTTGAGGCCGGGGCTTTCCCTGTTGAAGCGTCTGCTATGTTTCGGCTGCTAAGCTATCTAAGAAGACTAGATAACATGGAGACTCAGCGCTGGCCAAAAATAGCAGCTAATGAAAAATTAGATAGAAGAAAGAGCACGTGGATGAAACAAAATATCAAATGGATGAGCAAGTGGGGTATTAGCATAAGTGAATGTCCAAATAACAATAGGGAAATAAAAAGATATGTGCAAGGAAAGTTCAAAGGAAACATGTGGAAAGGGCCACTTGGGAGGAAGAAGGAATACTATGTCAAACATTTTAACCCTACACATGACCATACACAAAAGACCTACATCGGAATGGAGATAAAATGGAAAGCAAAAATGTTGATAGCTCAGATAAGAACAAGTTCGCACTAGCTTAGATGTGAGACCGAAGATGGATGATACCTAAAGAGGAGTGGGCAGACAGAAGGTGTAGATATTGCACCCAAGAAGTGGTTGAGACATAATGGCACTACATCAGGGAATGTTCGGCTTACAAGGACATCCGGATCAATTATATTGAGACATTAAAAGGGAACAACTTGGGTGATCTGTTTGAAGAAGGGAAGCTAATAGGGTTTGTAGATTTTTTGGTCAAGATACACAGCAGAAGATCCAAAATGCAGAAAGAAAAAGAAAAAGAAATATAGGTTTTTGCCTTTTTTTGGGGTTCAGACTTCTTCACTGGCTATCTGTGGGTCCCATAGGCTGCTTGGCCTCGTGGACGTAATTAAAAACATTCATTCATTCATTCAAGCCTATAGAAATTTGTATAACAAATCTAATGACCAATAAAAAAGGAAACGCAACAATCAGCTAAAAAATATGACAGCTTTAAAAAAACACAACTCTAACCAAGAGATAAAGCTCTAAGGTGGACAGTTAGCAAAGAGATAAGAGCCAAAGGTAAAACAAGAAACTTAAGTAGCGGCGCGCAGAAGAAAATACAAACAAATATTGTTGAGCTTGTAGGCAAGTTGCTGACTATACATGTAATCACATAAGATCCTGCCACGCCAAATATCTTTTAAGCGTCTCAACATAGAAAAGGAAGGTTCCAAATCTTGTTTTCAATAAACCCTATGGAGTTGCTTTTCTTTGTTGACATGCTTGAAAGATATTTGATGCAAGATTTAGAATCTAATCAAGAGTTTTGCGACATTGTACGCGGTGAATCTTTTTACTGTATGCTTTTATAACTTATCAACCAGAACAACCGTGCATATAATCAGTTATAAATGTAACCAAATAAAATAATTTTACAAGGATGCAGCCTTTAAAAAGACACTATGCTCAATTTCTTAAAACAGTGAATTTGAAGTTTTACCCCCTTTTGAACTTGTTGCAAGACTTGCACAAAGTTACCACATTTAGCCATCTCTATCCATGAATTTAAATCAGCTTTGCAAACAAAACGTGTGTACAACTCTTGATTTGGGTGAGTTTCGTTATCAAAGAAACACACCTATGATCACATATTTCTATTATATGCCGTGCACATTGGGAAACTCACCGAACAACCAATACACACAAGTTACCATACATTGCATAGACCGTCATAATAGTCTAGTATTAGTATATCATCATATAATATACAGTAAATTCTACAGTATAACATACAATATGACATTAATATTTCCAGGGCTTAACTTAATATGCCAATGGTATTGCACCTGCATTCACAAGGTACTATTAAACACCTCTAATTTCATTTCTACCTTTCAAATTTATGTTTTTGACATACCCTTCTCCGCATGCTTCCCAACCCCCAATTCCTATACATATCAGATTAATTAAATTATCCTCTTTTTGCTAGTACTGAAGAGACATATTGGGTAACATTTTGGTTACTTAAAAACCCTCAATTTGCATGCACATAACATGGTATTGCTTTAGAGGTGAATATCCCAGTAATAAGGTATTGCTTTAGAGGCAAATCTCCCAAGAGTAACATATACCATAGTATATAGTAGCAAAATTATGCAAGAAATTATGATATCTTGCAAGTAACTGTCACTCAGCTGGTTTAGCAATCCAATCATAATCAGATTGTTGTTCTTTTGACCATACTTGGGTACAAGTCCCAAGGGACCAAAAGAGGCAAAAACTCACAATTTAATCCCAATTTAGCATGAAATTAAAAAACAGCATATTTTTCTATTTTTATTAATTTTACAGCATTTTTTCCCAATTAGATCCCAATTGATTGAAAAATCTGTCTTTTGGTTTGCCAAGTTAAATACAAGAAAGATTTTTGCTACTATGATATATACACGTCAAAGGACTGGCATATAGTTGGAGCTGTTAAGAAAAAATCTGCATGTGTAACAGATACCCATCCTACTCACAGAAATAGTCAGTACCATTGGTGGCACGCATATTTAGTATCTATAATTGTAAGCAATCAATGAAATGCATTTGGAAAGGGGAAGCATTAGGTTTTGGCCAGCATCAGTGGACCAAGACCTTTAATAGACTAAATCAAATACACAATTTGCAACACTACAAAATAACAAAGGTGCTCAATATTGTGCATCAAAGCACAGTATCCAGAATTGACCAAGCAGCTGCAGCAAACAATATCTGTAGTTCTCCTGTACTTTATATCACACATATGATGCTCCATTGGAAAAACATCTACTCACCTATGTTCATAGCTCTGCAAATATGTCATTTTAATACAACACCACTTTGCACTAATTTCATCGGTAGTACCTCAGTAACCCAACAATACCTGTATCCTTCTTCATTAGCAGGTCTCTAGACAGCTGTGAAAGAAATAATTCTCCCATTGTGTTGAGAGCATCTCTGCCATCATCCTTAATTTCTTTTCTCAGCAAGGATAATGTAAATCGCTCTTTCAGTTTCTGCCCACCAGAATTATATTAAATTTCCATTACCCATTTGCATTCATTGAATCCTTTGATTAGTAATCCTGTGCCATTGTTGAAAGAAAAAAAATTACAGCCCACTCTTTTGTTCTCTGCACATTGATTCAAACTCATCCAGTGTTCCTCATGCCTGCAGCTATGCCATTGATGGTGATGAGTAATGCATCACGAAGTTTAGGGTTGCTTACATCTTTTCGGAGGCGATTCAATATTTCCACTTGTATCATATTTATAGGATTTAAAAAAGGAAGTCTGCTTTCAATCAACCGCTTTAAACTTTTGTTGTTCTCAGAGAGTTTTTCATGGCCACTAACAAGCAGCACATAATTTTCTGTCTTACAAAAGGTTTCTCGCAACTCTACACCTAGTTTTCGTCTAGAAGGAGATACTAGAACTTCATCATAGTGCTTAGCAATGGGAATATCTGCCTTTGCAAGAACCATTTCAATTAAGTCAATTGTGGATTGGAAAAATGGCCATTCTCTGTACATGGCTTGTAGTTCTTCTTTATATCCTTTTGTGCATGCAGCTTCAAGGCCTGCTCCCACACCAAGCCATGCAGGCAATACAAATCTAGTTTGAGTCCATGCAAATATCCAAGGAATTGCCCGGAGATGCCCAATGGCCAAAGATTTTTTGCGCCTTGTTGGTCGGCTTCCAATATTTAGGTTACCCAGCTCTGCTTCTGGAGTGGCTTCATGGAAATACTGTAAAAACTGTTCATTTTCATAGACAATGCTTCGATAATGTTTGCTACTTATTTCTGATATCTCTTCCATTACCTTCCGCCAATCAGCACAACGAGGTGAATCAGGAGGGTGTAAAGTTGCAATCAAAACAGCAGTAGTGTAGATTTCTAGTTGGCGCACTGCCGTTTGTGCTAAACCAAACTTTGCCTGGACCATCTCTCCCTGCTCAGTGGACCTAAGAGTTCCCTGTGTCAAAAATAAATCTTTCAGTCCAACGGCAAGAAACATTTAGATTGTCTCTTCTATGGGTAAAGAGATAAATTTTGTAATGAAATACCATGACAGAACCAGGTGGTTGCGATTGAATGGCAAGATATGTTGGTCCACCACCACGACCAATACTTCCTCCACGACCATGGAAAAGTGTAACTTTAATCTGAAATTCTTTGCAAGCAGCTACAACATCCTCCTGTGCTTTATATAATTCCCAGGCTGCAGCAAAGCGCCCTGCATCTTTACCTGAATCAGAGTAACCAACCATGACCTGCAAGCAGGAATCCATGTCCATCAAACCAGAGGCCAACATTATGAAACTATAATTTGTCATTACTCAAACTACCTCTTGATGCCCATTATGATTTGCAATAATGTGGTCTCGGTACCAATCTATTGATAATAACTTCCGAATTACTGACCCAGCCCCTCTCAAGTCTTTCACAGTTTCAAATAGAGGTACAACACGCAAGCTGTCAAATGACAACTAATGATTACAAGCGTGTACAAGAAATCCATTAGAAAGTGAATACTGTTTGCAAATGTTTTAGAACCAAAAATATGCAAATTTAGATTCCTACATGTTGTGAGGACAAGGTCTTCCCAGCTCTCCACTCACTGCTAGACGTGCATCTTTCTGTAGTAGCTCAACAGCAAGAATATCACTGGCCTGTCATTCATTTCCAACAATCTGTGAAAAAATAATCTCTTGTTTTTTATCGGCCCAGAATTATGGCCAATATTTTGAATAGCAATTCATCGAAGCAGAAGTCATGCTATTCAATACTTGTGATAACTAAATTTAGTATCTCTCTTATACCAACATTGTGAATAACATATAGTCATCTTCCAGTTCTAGGGCATCTTAAGAAGATGATGTTTTCATTGCGAAAATATATAACAAGGAAATATGACACATATTAAAGGGACCGATGATTACCTTTGAGGCCATTGAAATAACATATGCTCCAAGGGATTCACTGCCTAATTCTGCAGCCACACGAAATGTATCTAAAACCTCCCTCACATCGGAGGAGACCTGCAACAGAAGATTATAAAATGCTCATCATATCATACCTGCCAAAATAATTAATTAAATATGAATTGCACATAATATTAAAGACTGAATATTTTCATAACTTGTGATTAACCACAGCTCTCATACATAAAAAATGGGAAATGATTAGTCAGCTTGAAGAAGACTATAAAAGTGTGAGATGATTGAATCTATCAATGTTAAGTGACTCCTGACCACTGGTATAGTTCTCTTCTGCATGCCGAATAGCATTTCAATCACAAATGAACCTTATAGAACTTGTGTACTCTCTCATTAACATTGCTCACAACTCAAACTATAACCATTTATCATGCAATAAGCTACAAGACAAGGGACAAAAAACATTTAGAATTTTCTTAAAAGCATAAAATAGGACTAACTAATATGTACAAACAACCAGTGATAACTTTAAGAACCCCCCCTCAAAAAAAGATATGAAGTCCTAGCAAATCTTTCATTTTTTTAGGAAAAAATATTAAGTTCTATTGGCGAATCTTTCCTTTTTTTCAAACAACTATTAATTTTATTGGCAATTTTTTTTATATCACTAAAATTTTGTAGAAAATTTTGGCCAATCTTGAAAATTAATAAGAAAATGCATTAATTATGATGGCGAATCCATCCAATCTAAAGAAATAATTCTCATGGAAAAGTAGGGGCCCAAGGGTGGAAATTATCGATGGGTTTAAGGGGTAGACCTAAGTTACCGGTTCGGGTACGGGTACGGGTACGGGTACGGGTATGGCAATATGACAATTTTTTTCCTTGGGTATAGGTACGGGAATATATATATATCATGTATGTATATATACATACACATATAACATATATACATACATAAATACATACATATGCATATACATTTAATAGCAAACCATACCCAATGTCTCCAAAAATCTAGCATTTCCTATTACTACACCAATTACCTACCTCTTTATGTATGTATATATACATACACATATAACATATATACATACATATACATATATACATAGTACATACACATATACATACATAAATACATATATATGCATATACATTTAACAGCAAACCATACCCAATGTCTCCAAAAAGCTGGCATGTCCTATTACTGCACCAATTACCTACCTATTTATGTATGTATCATGTATGTATATATACATACACATATAACAAATATACATATATACATACACATATACATACATAAATACATACCTATGCATATACATTTAACAGCAAACCATACCCAATGTCTCCAAAACGCTGACATTTCTCGTTAATGCACCACTTACCTACCTATTTCTTGTTAACTTACATAAAAAATGTTTTAAAAAATTACTGTTTTTTTGTGTTTTTTTGGGGGAACCCTTGGGTGCCCCTAGGTTCGGCTGGGTTCAGCCCAGGGTACTTCCCGGGCACCCTCAGAAGGACCCTAGAAGAACCCAGACAAGAACTAGCAAAGAACTAGGACCAAAACTGTACCCACACGGGTACCGTGGGGAAAAGAAAAGAACCCGGTAATGGAGGGGTAGACTATAATATTTGCTTGCTGCCATTGTTTTAAAATATAATCTAATGGCTCTCATTGTATTCTGCAAGGTAAAATGTAATCACAATCTATAATTCTCATGGGGCCTGAAATTTCTTTTGGATCATTGATCTAACGATCCTCGTTGTATTCTGCAAGGTAAAATGTACCTATGATCTATAATGCTCATGAGGACCAAAATTGTGGGCCCCATGAGTAATACAAATCACAGGTACATTTTACCTCATGGAATAGAACAAGGGCCATTAGATTTTGTAAATCAATAGTGAAAACTAAAGATTGCAAATATGGCCCAAAAGAAATTAATAATTATGATATACTATTGGCGAATTATTATAGATTTCTACAATAATTTATAAAATTTGGGTGGATCTAATCTAATCATGTATAGAATATTGTGGCAAATTTTTGAGTTAAAATCTTTAATATAATAAATTCTTTGGCGATTTAAATAAGACTTTAATAAAATTTTGTAAAAATGTGGCGATTCAAGTCACCTTATAGCTGGAACTATTAGCCAATTGGCGTGAATATTGGCTGCTAAAAAAATCACTACAAACAACATAGAGTAACTTACTTTTTAAAGCCATTAAGTAATATATTAGGAACATACTTGCAAAATATCATCAAACAAAAACAATAACACAATGCTTCAAAAATAGTTGCAATATGCTTATATTCATTAATCTAGAACAAGTATCGTAGGCCTCTTTAAGGAGGCAACCCCCTTAAGAGAAAAATTCCAATACAAATTATGATTCCAAGATGCCACTCTACTACTTGATGCTCCAACATATAAGCATTACAAAAGTGACATATGAAGTACAACTCATGTGGGATAAGTCTTTTGCCATTGTACCTACTGTACAGTCCAGACTCATTGATCTATTTGTGGACATCAATGTATTTTCTTTCTTTCTTTCTCACTCTTTGATGACTGTTTACAGTCTCCTCAAGGATCTCTTTTAACTGGGCATCTAACTTTAGAGGCTCTATTTTCTATAAGATATGCAAGACATCAAGCATATTATGGAAACAGTCTATTCAATACTTTCTTAATGTCAGTTAGGTTGCATTTAAAGATGTGAATTACATTCATGTACTAAATTTTTCAATGGAAGAATATACAATTATTACATGTTACAAATCATTCACAAACCCAAACTAAAATATGCATTGTGGAATAGTATTGGAAGACCAAAAAGTGTGCTATTTACCTCAATGGTTGGAGGAACAAGAGGCCGCTTGCCTTGGAGTTCAGTTACAAGAAATTCTAGCTTCTTTTCTTCATCCCATTCACTATATGTGCCCATGTCTAAATACTCCGTAATGGCATCCAACGTTTCAGAATGTTTACCCGATTCCTAATCCATCAAAATATGATAAATGTTACTATCAGAATTCTTACACTCTTGATTTTAATAAATTCCAAAATTATATACAATTGCTACCTGGCGCAAGTCAAGTTTCATTAATATCATTCCAAAAGTTGCCACTCGTCGAATAAGGTCTGCAAGGCGTCCCTCTGCTAAGATATCAGAGCCACAAGATTGCTGCAGACCACAAGTACAAAATTAATTACGCGCATTCAAAATATAGGACAAGAGACAAAAGGGCCTAATCATAAAAAATAGTCCAGGAAATACCATCGATTCGTAGCAAAGCATCAATGGTTCTAATAGTTGTGCCAGTGTTTCATAGTACTGAGAAGGATCATAATCAAAACTACAATGACTTCCCTCCAATATCTCTTCCATCCTCCTCCGTGTTCTAATAAGCTTTGGAGTTACATGGATAAAGATACAGAAATATGAGATATAAATGGCAAAAAACTCTAATTGATTTGTTCGGAATCCAAATCCAATGTAATGTGTACCTTAAACTCAAGGCTAGCAAATAGAAATTCAACTCAAAACATAAAAGAATAACTACAATCACATATATACAATGTTTAATGCCTACAACACATCAGATCTGAAGAACAAAAAGATGTTCATGTAAAAGCATGAACATAATCTTTACTAGCGACAAACCTTTTCTCTTACGTGCCCAAGGACAACTCTGTAAGGACCAATATTTGTAAGCTGAGTAATACTTGGATAAAGAATTTTATCAAAAGTGGATTTTCCCACATTGGATTCAGCTGACTTCCTTTGAGAGCTGGCAACACCAAAGGCTGCTGCATTATCAGTGGAAACTGGTATACTCCTTGTTCCACTTGAAGATAAACTGGGAGGAACCATGCCTGTTCTGTTATCCACCTCCAGATTTCCATTTTCAAACTCATATGAACTTGGGAAAGAGGAAACCTGAAAGGTACTGCTGTGGTCTGTCAATGGGAACTCTACAATGGATGGCTGGGATTCTCCATCATTGAATTCTACTCAGAAAAACAAAAACAAACAAGTGAGCAAAGAACCTGATGCTTTGTGGTCAGTGTGTAAAACATGCATCATTGGTGGAAAAATGTTTAGAATGGACACATGCACATCAGAACATTGAAAAGACAACAATAAAAGCGACAAAAAGGTTAAGATACACATGGATAACAAAATATGAAAAATTTTAAACAAATATATTTCCAAAACAGTGTGCTGTTAGTAATGGAAAAAGTGAAGATCAGTCAACCAAACTCAAAGCAATTTTAGAAGATACAGTTAAGCAGATATGCTTGTATTAAGCTACCTTTTGTGTTAATAAATCATACATTGAACATTCAGATATGCACAAAGTACTAGTCATTATGTATTAAAAAAACTCTATGAAATAAAATATTTATTGTGCCTTTATCAGCATAAGCTGCAGCCACATGATATTGCATTAGACAATATCCTTGTATGATTATAATTTATAGATGACTAGTAAAGGCAACCCTTGGATGGCAGTTGTAGCAGTTACAAAATTCAGGAGAGATTTGAAATACTTTTGCATGTTCTAGTAGGGTAAGACATGTTAATCACACAACAAGTGACCTCTAGCTGATTCTTGGCTCTATACATAGATGACTCCTATGGTGATTGCATTTGCATTTGCATGATGCAAATTTGAAAAATATTGACACAGGTTTGCTTTCACTGCCTACCTGATGAGCAGGGCATGGCTGTTATGCCACTTAAACTAGGGTACTGCCATATATTTGGTATAATTTACATGGCATTTTCATGCTCCATAAATAACTACATCATGTGCCCATAATGTATAGATTGGGTCTTTGTTAGTATGACCTATGGATTTGGTATGTCCTAGGAAGTTAAGTAATAAGGATCCTTTGGACCTGGTTGCAACTAAGTTAATAGATATTGCACATAAATCTGAACAGAAAAATGAAAACTGTGCATTAGTACATATATGATATATGCTACTAGAAAAATTGAAATAAACCGGGCACTCGGAGACTGTACTTCAAGAGAAGGTGGAAAAATTGGCAGAGCCATAAGGTGAAACATCTAGGAAGTATAAGACAATATATTGTAATAAAAACATGCTTCTGCAATCAAACAGGAATTAACCCAAACAATAGAGTTATCTAAGTGAGGATCAAGCTTACAGATCAATGTTGCTCATAAGACATAAAATAGGAGGAGAATTTTATACAAACCACAGTTTAGGAACAAGTTTGGTGTGCAGATAGAATGAGAGCTACTTCAGCAATGCATGTTCAGACATACCTGTGCATGCTGGCATGTCTGCACCAGCTGGAAGTTGAGTTGGTAAGACCAGACCCTGGTTATTTGAATGCTTAGAGGCCCTGTGAATAGGCTGCTGGGATCCATTTTCCTGACGATGCTCCTCAGATTCCTTTTCTAAAAGATGCACATTGCATAGAAACTTTAGATGTATTCTAGGAAAGAGTTAGCAAAATGCAAAACCATAAGCTTGTTACTTGCAATGTCACCAGCAGACACATGAATCCACACGGGAAAAAAAAACATTGGAGACCAAATTACCAAATGAAGAAAGTAGCTACACAAACATGAAAGTAAATGAAAGTTAAGACTACAAAAGCATACAAACAAAATGAAATCTTTTATAACCTTGTAAAAGAGAACCTATATGTGTACAGAAAGAAAAGCACCTAACTTATCTTCAAGATCCAATGAAAATGTGGAATCACATGGAATCCATGCAAAACGTGAAGGTGCAAAGACTAAAATGCAGGAGAAATGCTAAAAGGCATAGTTGCCAAAAAAAATTCACACTCTCATTTTGCAAGACTGAATTCTAAAGAGCACGTATTCATAATTTACAGCTATTTTATAGTTTCGTAATAGAGACTGGTGAAGATTCATTATTGATATCTTAGCACTAACAACCAGGTTAAATAATTAACCTAAGTTACCAGTTGGGGTTTGGGTTCAGGTTCAGGTACAAGGATTTGGATACACCAGTATGGCAAATTGTTTGGGTAGTTTGGTACGTTTTGGGTATATCCATACAAAAAATATATATAAAAATCATCGATATATATATATAGTTTAGCCGAAAAACAAGAATTAATTTAAGATAACCCGGATAACATGCATTATATCCCATGCAGAATACAAAGCATTCAACAATGGGCAGGGGTAGAGAGAAAGCTCAGAATCTAAGATTGCAAAAGTTCATATACATTGGACATTAAAGACCCAGAACTAAAAGAAATATTAGAATTCAATAATATTATAATAACTCTTAGGAACTAGCAAAGGGTCTGCAGGTTATGAAGATTGTTGCCTAGTCCATGAGGTATAGGACTTGTAATGAACTTCAATGAGTTCCAGAATTTGAAAAGATTGAAGATCCATTGACTCCATTCTAATTCACAAAAAGCAACAAATGAAGTTTGAAACCAGATGCTGTCAAAAGCATTTTTGTGCATGCTATCCCTGTATTTATTCTCCCAAGAAAATTGGATCTAGTTACCAAGGCTGCAGCTTGCTCAGATAGAGACCAAGAAGAGTTCTATCAGGATCCACAAAAACTGTGCCAAATGCCCATTGTTGGTCATTAGGGCTATAGAAGTTGACATATTTATCATCTTGAATACATCAATGGAAAAAAATATCCTGAAATGAAAAATGCAATTAATGATATCAAATCTTCACAATCCATATTGTAAATTGTTCAATGATTTCTGGATTTGATTGTGTCCAATATTTTTGAATCAACGTTTCGGATCACACTCTGCGATCCATCATCAGGATGCAGAAGAGAGCAAAAGGAGTAAAAGTTAATATGGAAAATGCAGTTAATATTGTTACTTGGAAAAACACATGGATTCTCTGTGGTATGTTCTGGGTTCTACATTTGCAGCCCAGAATTGCCCAGGTATATTACTTGGAAAAATCAATGGATTCTCCATGAGTACATTCTGAGTTCTGCATTTGTAGCCCAGATTCACCTGGGTAACACACATGTACCCAGGCAAATCTGGGCTGCAAATGCAGAAACCTTTCCAAACCATACCAAACCCAAACCTAAATCCAAAAAAAATCGTACTTGAATCCAGGCTGCAGGGGAGCAAACCAGTAATAGAGTAATTAACTAATGATGACTATACTAAGTGCTCTCTTTTTTTACACTGAAATAATTTTCCATGAACTTGGAAAAAAAAAAATGAGTGAAACACACTAGGTGCTCAAAACTATTTGATGGAAGAAATTGCCATCAACATTTCAATTTGCAGAACTTCTGAGAAGCTAATATTCTTATGTCACACCTAGGTTAGATTCATAACTTAAGTTTGGAGTCACTAACTCACATTAAAAGACAGTACTGAGCCCATACTCTTTCTTGTTAAGCAATTAGAGATTCTTAGGCCCTCTATATCATTGCAATACTGTACCTTTCACCTGATCCTGTTAACACTCCCAAATCCCTACCTATGCACCACAATATACCACCACATGTAGCACAGATTTTCAAAGACTTTCATTACATATATGCCAATGCTTGTGTGGCTATCAAAAGCCTTTGGCCTTTGGTTCCTCCTCTTGTTCTGATTGTCGATCTTCAGTCCATTTGGATTTTCATGATTTTTTGGAATTGGTGTGCCAAGAGTCTTTTTAAGACTAGCAGACCCCTTTGTAATCTGTTGCTATTTTAATTTTATTTTTTTCCTCGTGTTAAAAAATATATATTTTGGCCTATATACACCCCAGATCACACCTTGCATTATTTTGAATCTTTGTTAACAATATTTGTTTTAAATGTTTCAGGTTGAGCTCCATATTTCAACTCCAATTCATTTTAAGGGATTTATTAATCATTTTCCTTGGCAACTAGAGTGAGAAGAAATATCAAATGCCTAAATCTCTACATGGAGTGCATAAAACAATTCAAAAAGTATTAAGACAGTTGAAATAAGAAACAAAATATCTAGGCTTCTATGCATACTAATTAAGGTAAGTTTTAAAAAGAAAGAATATTGTATAGGCAAAATTTGCAAGAATATCGTACACATGCATGTTTGTAACTTAGATGACTAACCATAATCATCTTTTGGAAACTAGTGAAGTTCAACACGAAACTTACTGTCTGATAACAAATGATAATGATAAATAAGACAGGATTTACCATCAAAAGAAATTTGAAAGTGTATAATAAAACAAAAAAGTCCATAATTAGATCAACAACATTAGACAAAGCAACATGTTACATACAAATTAAAGACATTAAGCTTCTGCAGTCCATAATCACTGAGGAAGGATTTTCAGGAAAAACTGAGTATAAAGATTTTGACGATCTATGTTTTAGGTGACAGACGTCATCAAATACATTTTTGAATTAATTTGTTAAGCATGTAGAATAAAAGTTTCATGATAGAGAAGGTAATAGACGTAGCAACATTGCAAAGACATTTTCAATATTATACATAAAGGCTCAAAGCATATGTAAGTTGAAAAACCTTTTTTCAGGATTTCATATGCCACTTTTGCCAATTTGTCACTGCATCTGTTCATTGAAAGTTCAAAACGCAGACTATCAATTTCCCGAATGTACAAATCAGCTGCCATCCAACGAGCTAAGAAACAGACATCTCTAGTAACCTGCAAGTTATACAATACAAAGATTTTAGGGTAGCCTTTCCTCAAAGTTGCCATGTGCATGCATTTAAGTGCTTCTCCTTGGTAAGATTTTGCAAGACAACAAAAATCATTTATGTACACTTATAATACAATATCCCATATACCTTCCATAAGAAAATTTTACATTAAAAAGTAATAGTTAATTATATTAGGAGGTCTTACACTATTGCTATGAGGCAACATATTTTGAGCTTTTAAATTTTCTCTGGATAATAATACTGCTCATGCTCTAAGTACCTTGGCAGTTACATTTGGATTGCCGTCTCTGTCACCTCCCATCCAAGAACCAAATCTGACAGGAGTGCAAGTTAAAGGAAGGGGCTTACCAGTGTGCTGGAAAATGATTTTAACATAGCATTAGTTCCAAAAGATAATTTTTACAAGACCATATCCAAAAAAACAAATGTATAGAAAACCTCTGCTGAAGCTACAATCTGATTCTTAGTTGAAGAATCCAACCTTTTTTAAGGCAGCACTAACTCGACGCAGATAATGAGGTACAGCTTTCCAAAGGGACTGCTCCACAATATTCAAACCTGCAAATAGGTCAGATGATTAATATTCATAAGTGAGTAAACTATAAATGAGTCTTTCTTAGACTCTAGTTCTGATACTCACCACCTCGTGCTTCATCTGTAGGTGTAGGCTTGCGACGCCTCAATTCATCAGTCTGCCATAAGCAAGTAATCTCCCTCATCTGCACAGTAATCTTACTAAGCATATAAAGATAATAAAAGATAATAGAAGACAACATAAGTAAATGGATCAAGAAACTCAAATGACTACCAAATCTTCAATCAACATTTCTTTGTCTTCATGGCCCAGGTCTGGTCGGTCATTATATTCCAAAAGATGCTGCACAACATTAAAAAGGTCATAAATCCCAAATATGCTTCCTGTATGGGAAATGTCCATAAATACCAAAAGTAAAGTACTCACTACTTTTGAAATAATTTCCAAAAAATATTACAGAAACCTATATATGGTAGACATTATGGTAGAGACATACACGTCCTCATCTAATTAAGTCCCCTTTTGGGCATTTCCTTGACAAAAGAAGTAATTAACCGTGTGGGAAGCTGCCACAACTAAACTGAGATGGACAGAACAGCTGGATTGGGAAGAGTAATTCAAGCACATATCAAAAAAGTAAGAAAATCTCACTATTTCAGTAATGGAGCAAAAGCACTTACTTAAAAGAGGATCAGATAAGCTATTCCACTACTTCGTGCAGTTGATTCACTCAGAGACATGCCAAGCCCTAAAATAATGATTTTGTGAAGAAAACAAATTTCATAGTACACAGAAGGCCTCATCCTAATTGCAACAACAACCCACAGGTTGAGAGAACACTTAAAGGCCTGGGAACTCTGCTTCAGCAAGCAAAGATCTTGGTCTTCTCCTTTAGAAGAGAAATAAAAGAAATGGACTTTCTCTTAAAAGGGGAGTCTCCAAAAGTAGTTATATAGCCCATGTCATGGTCTAGATTTCTACACCAACCTCAATTGGGAGTCATGCAGTGTTGAGATTTTAGCTCAGATAGGAACTTCCCCATAGGTTCAGTGTGAAGGTGCAGAGAAAAGTTCAAGTGGTTTGAGTTAGTCTATTTTGCATTTCACTTTGAAGGACTCAAGTGAAAGCCTTTTATTTAGCTAAATAAGTCTAAACAAAGTGTAGATAACATTAGTGATTTAGACTTATCTTCCATCTCATCCTTATAAGTGATAAGGACGCTTTTTGTAAGTAAAGGTGATTTTTAGAAGATTAAACTTTTAGCTGAATTAGTATAAAGATAGGAGCAAAATAGAAGTTTGATATACAGATTGTCCTTCGAAGGAATGAAAGACTAAGTTTTAGGAAGGACTGAAAAAACTGTATCTAACATACCAGAACAACATAGTTCATGTTGTTGATTTCCGTGCAGCTGTGAGTAATATCAGTTGTGGAGGTTGCCTTGGAAGTTTTTTGAAGGAATGAAAGACTCATTTGAAGGTGTAATAATTTGTGTATGATTTCACATTTTGAAGTTTTCATAATTGTGTGATTTATGCAATGTTATTTAGCACTAGGAGATAATCACCAGGTATTTTGAAAATTCTTCATGGTATTCCAAGATAGATGAATATCTGCTAAGTATGGGCTTCAACCAAAGTGACACAGATTCTAATCTTTACTACATAGTTGTTGGGACTGATCTGCTTATTTTGAAACTACATGTAGATGATTTGTTCATTACAGGTGCAGAGCGGCTTATTGCAAGGTCCAAGACAAATTTATCTGTTGAGTTTGAGGTTAAGGACATTAGCCTAATGCATTACTTTTGGGGGTTAAAGGTTTGGCAAAGACCAAGAGAGATTTCCCTTGGGCAGGGTAAGCATACAATGGAGATCTTGAAGCAATTTCAGATGGATGATTGCAAACCTGTGGCCACACCTATGATCACTAATTAAAAGTGTGTAATATCTTCAAATTCGGAGGTGATTGATCCCATGTTGTACCAGAAGTTGATAGGTTCCTTGATGTATTTGGTCAACACCAGACCAAATATATGTTTTGTAGTGAACGCCTTGGGTTAATTCATGGTGGATCCCAGGCAAGAGCATTGGGTAGCAACAAAACATGTGCTCAAATATTTGAAGGGCACAATGGAGTATGGTTTGTGATATCTTGGAGATTGTGAATTTGTAAGGGTATACAAACTCTAATTGTGTAGGTAGTGCAGCTAATAGGAAGAGCACCTCAAGGTGTTGTTTTAGCTTGGGTTCGGGAATGTTATCCTAGTTTAGCAAGAAGCAAACTTCAATGGCACTAAGCACAATAGAGGCAAATTATATGGCCGCTAGTACCACTAGTTGTGAGGCCATCTGGCTTCACAAGTTACTTGCAGGGTTGTTTGATTAGGAGTTGGATCCCATGGTCATTGATTGTGATCATCAAAGTTGTGTCAAACTCTCAAAGAATCTAGTATTTCATGGTAGATCCAAGCAAATAGAGATCCAATATCACATCAATTGAGACAAGGTTCAAAAGGGAGTAGTTAAGCTCCAATATATCTCCACTAATCAGTAGTTAGCTCATATTCTGACCAAGCCCTTAGTAAAAGGGAAGTTTGAGACTTTTAGAGACAAACTTGGATTGGTGTAGAATTCCTTTCTTGCTATGTGGGAGTGTTGAGTTTTTAGCTTGGATAGGAACTTCCGCACAAGTTCAGTGTGAACGTGTGTGGAAAAGTTCAAGTGGTTCGAGTTAATCTATTTTGCATTTCACTTTGAAGGACTAAAGTGAAAGTCTTTTATTTGGCTAAATAAGTCTAAATAAAGTGTAGATAACATTAGTGATTTAGACTTATCTTCCATCTTGTCCCTATAAGTAATAAGGATACTTTTTGTAAGTAATGCTGAGTTTTGGAAGATAAGATTTTTTGCTGAACTATTATAAAGATAGGAGCAAGATAGAGGTTTGATATACATATTGTCTTTCAAAGAAATGAAAGACTGATTTTTAGGAAGGACTGAAAAACTGTATGTAGCATACTAGAACAACATAGTTCATGTTGTTGATTTCTGTACTGCTGTGAGTAATATCAGTTGTGGAGGTTGTCTTGTAAGTTTTTGAAGGAATGAAAGACTCATTTAAGGTGTTATAATTTATGTATGTTTCCACATTTTGAAGTTTTCATTGTCATGTGATTTATGCAAAGTTATTTAGCATTAATTGATAATCACCAGGTATTTTAAAAATTCTTCATGCAAGACAAGACAATTCAGGGAGGCTGGAATGTGTTGTACTCGAATATAGAATAAGTGCAGGAATACACAATTGTGGGATTAGAAGATGACTACAGTCTTGTTTGGGTTACCACCTCTATAATGCCCTACCTATGTGAGATTTGGGATGCTTTACATCTAGTTAAGTGAAGAGAGATAGAGAATAAAAACTGTCTAATTACAAGCAGTTTCAGAATCATAGCCCTGGTCTCCCATGAAATTCTATAAGAAAAAACAGGTGCAGCTCCATTGGAGGCAGTAGGGATGATTTGTCTTCTAGACTAACTGAAGAAAAATGAAGCAATGAAAGAATAAACTATGGCCTAAAGTGTTGTTTAGAGAACAAGCACAAAAAAGGGCACTTGAGAAACAAAATAAGTGAATGAGAATGTAGATCATACACTTATACAAAACACAAAACACAAATCAGGAAATCAAAAAAAATGTAAAGGGAAAATGCAGGCCATCAATGTGGACAAATAAGGTCATCAAAAAAAGAGGATACTTCCTAATAGAATTCAACCCCACATATGAACATAACCATAAAGTTACCTATGGGCAAGGATCAAATGGGATGTGAAGATGCTAGTACCATAGTTGAGGACTACTTCACAGCAGCTCAAATGCAAGACTAGCAGATGGGTTAACACCTGAGGAAGAGTGGGAGCAGAGAATGTGGTTTTTTGTACCTCAAGATGAAGAGAATGGAATTACATCAAGAAGTGTTTAGCCTATAGCAACATCTAATCTAGTTTACACCATTTGCTCTTGGGTAGTACGGGCTTGATAGGTTATGAAAAATCCAGAACTCCGTCATCATCAGACAAATGGTGTGGTTCACAAAGTGTCCTCCCCTATCACTGGTGATCTATATTGGAATGTCGTACCTCGTGACAATCTGCTCCTATATGAATCTCGCCATACTAATTGCAGTGTTTCCTGGCAACCTATGGAAACAACGATGTATCTTGCACCGAGGTAGTTGGCTGACTTTCAGCAAACTAATGAAATCAAGCCCCCACCTCTCGAAGAGTTCTTGGGGCTGAGATGGGAACAACATGTAATCTCTCTTTAGTGGTTTGCCAGCTCCCTAGCAAGTATCGCATCCCACCACCCATTCTCAACCATCAATGTGCAATGTCAGCCACCATAGACCCACCAATAGGATTTTACGGGTTGTAGCATCTAGTCCCATGTGTCCTCCTGCAAGCCCTTCATGTGCTTCTTTAAGTACTCCTGGGATTTCCTACTCCATGACACATCGCCATAAAACATGGTCCGACCCCATTTTATATAACAATTCATTGATGAGTTAGAAAGTTTTACTCTTCAAAACTCATTTTCTTCTCTCTCTCGATGACATTTCCTTCGGGAATGTAGAAGCGTAAAGGTATTCTCCAACGCTCTAGTACCATGGAGGTAGTGTTGCAATTTGGAATAAGTGGGCATCTGGGAAGTCTTCACTTACTCCTTCAAGTGGTTCGCCTTACTTGATTATGGACAGTTGGTCAACAATGCCGTGACTTTTCTGTAGTCGGACAATAATAATGAATGTGAATTCTTGTAATAGCAAGAGCCATCTACTCACTCGTCCTTGGATTATTGACTTGTTCACCAGGTACCTAAGGGCTTGATGATTGACGTAGAATGTGAAGGGGGTTGCCAACAAATACTGTATGAGCTTCTATATGACATAGACCATTCCCAACGCTTCCCTCTCTGTCATACTATAGTTCTTCTCTGCCTTTGACAATAACCAACTAGCAAAGAAGACTGAGTGGTCTAACCCTTGTGGTCCCACTTGTGCCAATATTGCTCCATTTGCATCATAGTTGGAAGACTCTGTTGGACTCGCCACAGACTCGGCAGACTCAGGAGTCTACAAGCTGGCCGAGTCGAGTTGACTCGACATGGACTCGCGAGCCAAGTTTCTAGCTTGGACTCCCGAGTCCTAGGCTCGAATTCCCGAGTCCTATACCTGGACTCTTGTCGCGGCTAGAGGCTGCTTTCTCAGCTTTAAAACATGATTTTTTTCTTTTTTTTTTTTGCCAAGTCCCGAGTCCAAGTCCTATTTTGGGCTGCCAAGTCCACGCCAAGTCCGAGTTTTCAAACTTTGGTTTGCATAGTTTGATGTGTCGACGTGTACATGGAACTCCTTACTCCAGTCCAGGTATGCAAGGATTAGTGAACTTACTAGTCATACCTTCAAGTTCATTGAAGGATTTCTCTTGATCTTCTATCCATGTGAATGGTTGACCCTTCCTTATGAGTACGTCGAACAGGTAGGATATATGGGAAATTTTTTTGATAAATCTTTTGTAATACCCAACATGACCCAGGAATGACTTTACTTCAGTGATGTTTTGTGGTGCTTCCATCTATACGATCACCCATATTTTGTCCAAAACAGTCTTCATTCCGGCTTTACAAACTATTTGCTCAAGCAATTTTCCCTAAGGTACCATGAAACAACACTTCTTCAAATTCAATGCCAATCTTGTTGCTCTACACCATTCCATACATTCTCGGAGAGCCTTCAAATGTGTCTTGGTCACTATAGATCGACCAGTCGTCCAAGAATGCCTTAAATCTTCCCACTGACATTTTGTTGAATATGTGCAAAGTGATTCTTTGAAAAGTTGTTGGAGCATTGCATAGACCGAATAGCATCCGATTGTATGCATACACTCTATCTTCGACGATGAATAAATTTTTCAATCTGTCCTCTTCAACTATGTTTATCTAGTTATAACTAGAGAATCCATCCATGAATGAATAAATTTTGTGGCCAACCCACCTCTTCTAGTATGGAGTCAATGAATGGGAACGGAAATGGGTCTTTTATAGCTATTGCATTCAGACTTCTGAAATCCACACATATCCGAATCTGTTTGGATTCTTTATTCAGTGATATGACTATTGGAGAGATCCAATCACTAACTTCAACCTTGAAGATTCCGGCTTCCAACATTTTTTCTATTTCCTCTTGTACCTTTGCAGCATAATTTTTGTTCATTCAATAGGGTCGCTTTCATACTGGTTGTGCTCCTAGTACAAGAGGGATTCTATGTACACAAAGGAATGCTACCGCCTTCAACACCAGATTCCAGTCATCTCCAACTAGGATCATTTGTGGGATATTCTCTTCTCCTGAGTTCACCTTCTTCATTCTCAGTTCTTTGTACTTGATCACCTTGTCTCGTTCAAAAGCATATGTTGGCGTGTCATCCACCCTAGCCACTCCCTCCTTGTATTCTTCGTACTTTGGAGGAAATGTCTGACTTGTTGTGGCTTTGTCCTCTTCTTCTCCTTCAATCTCCCCAACTTGCAACATATTGCAATCATGTTAGAACACTTCATAGTCTTCCATTTTCCAATGAAACAATCCTTTGAGCGAACTTGTTTCATCCTCCGAACAATGTTGGAGGTTAAGGACTCCTTCATCATTTGGTTCCATAAATCTTCTTTCTTCTTCTATTCTTGATTTTGCTCCTTTGGAGTCTAAATCAGATGATGCCATCTCTTCGCCCATTGCTTGATTTCTCAAGTCAATCACGTACTTCCTCCCGTTGTTTTCTATGGAGAGTCTATTTCGTTTCCAATCATGGTCTGCCTTGGCTGCAATTAGCCATCTTCTCTTGAGTAATGCATCGTACACCTACAGTGGAATGACTACAAAGTTCAATACGAACGGTTGAGTTCTGATTGTCACCTTTTATGCCATCAACATTGCCAATGGCTTGATGCCATGCTGGTCAATGCCAACCAATTGGAATGTTAGTGGCCAGAGTGTTGCTTCCTGAGGCACTTCCATGTATCTTCGGTCAGTATGTTGACTCTTGATCCTCCATTGACAATAGTGTTTGTTAGGCTCTTCCCTCTGATCTCCATTTGAATGGTGCCCAATGTTTACTTGGTAACGATATTTGAACGATTAATAGAGAGTAAACAGAAATACATAACAATAATAACAAATATATAAATTACTCATAACAATGCTCAAAACATATGTTATGCATTCCTTCATTCATCAGATATGCAACAATTACAAGATACAAAATGCATGCAGTCCCCGACTACAAGTGCAAATTGGAAATATATAGCAAGTTGATGTTGGTTGAGAATGCCAACCATCGGCAACTACCAAGTAACAACCAACCAATGATTGGGGACTAATTACACATTAAATTATTTATTTATTTCTTGCCGACTACACTCTTGCAATTAAAATTCTCTCAATTTTTATTTTTTCTCAATTTTTATTTGTTGCTACTATGCTATATATTATGAATTTATGAGTTTATTTTACTCTCTATTTATGAGTTTTTTCATTTTTTGTAAATTATCAATGAGGTATTTAAATATTCTATTTGTTGGCAATTATGAGTATCATTGTTTTTATATTTTATAATTTATAATTTTGAGTATATATATATATATATAGTCAAACTTGTACGAGTACCCAAGGAAAAAAATTGTCATAACATCATACCCACACCTATACCAAAACTGATAACTTGGAAGAAAATATGTGCCCTATCGTGATAAATGGGAATATCAAGGATAACCAAAATGATTTAATAGTTGCCTTTAAAAATTTCTAAATGTAGACACTTTCTCCTCTTATTATAACAATGCAAACATGAAGGCTAGAGAAATATGCAAGAGAGTTATCCTAGCAAAGTTAACAAGCACGATGCCCTTGAGCTTGACAAAGACTTCTCTATAGAAAAAATATGTATAGCTATAAAATCTTTCAAGCATGGTAAATCACTAGGTTGGGATGGCCTCCCCATTGAATTTTATAGAAAGAATATTGAGTGGATTGTACTTAGTTTATTGGAGATCAATAAGGAAGCTATTAATGGGGAAACTCTTGGGAGTGAGACTAATAGAGAATTGATTAAGCTTTTGCCTATGACGGGGATAAAACACTAATAAAAGATTGGAATTCGATTACCCTTTTTAATGTGTCATACAAGATTATATCTAAAGCTCTGCCTATTAGATAGAGAAATATTTTGCCTAAAACTATTTCCCCCACACAAACAGGTTTTATCAAAGGCAGATATATTCTTGAGAACTTAAATTCTAGTTGGAAGGGGCTTGACTGGGCCAAGAAATCTAGATAGAATATTTGTATGGCCCTTCTAGACTTTGAAAAATATTGTAATAGGGTTGAGTGGCCTTTCATTTTGATGATGCTCAAAGCAATTGGTTTTCCTAATAAATTATGTGTCATGTGCCTCTCCTGATTTGCACTAGATTTTTCCTACTAAACACAAATTGCTGTAACTGGGGTTAGGATTCGTCTTACCAATTAAAATATCTCTTTAATAATGCAATCTTAAGTTTGAATCTTGTAATCACCACATGAACAATATATATATATATATGCTTATGAGAGTTAGACAATTACATCACATCCATAGATTATCAACAATGCAAACATATTAGGATTTTGGGAGAAGGGACAAGATGGGTCTGCCCGAAGCCATTTCCATACCAAGCCGAAGAGGGTGTATACCACAGCCCTCTCCCTTGGAGGCTTGTACCTGCTTTCCCCATCAATGTCTCAACCCCCTAAAGACATTTGCCATCTTGTGAAATTGGATGGGGGTCATAAGTGGGAAACTTGGCTCTCTACGTAAGGGCCCTCTGGTCCTAGGCACCATTACAGTCACTCTAGAATGGCCTACTTACTAGCCTCGTTTACCCCTTTTGCTTACACCCCAAGCCCTTCCTACAAGGTGGGTTTCACTCAATCAAGCACATCATATATACTTAAATATTCTTAATTATCCATAAGCAATATGTAAATATATGTAAAATAATGATTGGCAGAAAATATCTAGTATATCCCTGTACATATATGTATATCTGATAATAATGATCTGCTACGCTGAAATGGAATGTTCCCCTTTGTGTTTGCTGATCTGTATCTTCCTTCTTCCTCCAATCCATCTTTTCTCAACACTCAAAGGATATCATTAGTGTAGATCAAACAAATAAGAATCTATTATTCATACTTGTATTAAAGCATCATAATTACTTATAAGACTTGATAATTGCTGCAAGCATTATTATTGCTTAATATATATATATATATATATATTCCTAATTGATTTCAATCTTCCTATAATCACTTTATATGGATTTATATATTTATATATATATGTAATTATATTCAACTTACTTCCCTTATTGATTTATCATTTATCTTCACTTATCTCTCCTTGAGCCAACTCTTTCTTCCCACATATTTCTTATTCCACATCTAAGATATCATATTAATGTATCTGCTGCTACACTCAGAAAATACTCTTATTTCTATCCTTATTCCCTGTATATATCTATGCTTCCATCCTCTTGTTTTTGCAATTGATTTTACTTATTTATATATTTCCATGCCTACGTGGAAGGCTGCATCCAAAAGGTATGACTTCCTGTTTTAGTCTAAGCGCTCCCTTGTCTGAATTACTGCCTTGGTAATTATAGTCGCTGCCCATATCTTTGTTTCTTTAACCGCTGCTTTTCCTTACTAAATGGAATCGCAGCATTTGTGGGTTCAATCGCTGCCTTTTGCAGCTGTTCACATCCCAAGATTTTTGTATTCTCTTTAATACACTTTTATTATTGTATTATCTTTTGATATATATTATTTTATGTTTAACATTAATATGTTAACATTATATTATTATAATTATAATAATATTAAGTTGTTAGCATTAATATTTATATTCTTATATTATAATAATTATAACAGTATCATTTTTTTTTTATATTATATTGTTATTTATTTTATTTATTTGCTTTCAATTTCCGAGGCATGACATTATGTAGAATGGAGGAAGTTCTATTTAATGATTCCTTATAGCTCAAATGGAAATTGATGGTGAATTAATCAATCTTTTTTTGCTACAAAGGTCCATAAGACAAGGATGTCCTCTGCTCCCTCCCGCTTTATGATTGTTTTTGAGGCCCTATATTATATTCTTATAATCTAAGTTACCAGTTTGGGTTCGGGTTTGGGTTCAGGTTCAGATTCGAGTTCAATTCACAAGTTTGGGTTTGAATTCGACTTCGATTCGCAGGTTTGATCAAAAAAAAAATTGGGGTTGGGTTTGTTTTGGGTTCGTCAATACAAAAAAAATATAAATATAAAAAATCTATACATCATTGCAGCAGTAATTAAGTTCAAAATGCACCACCATATTAATAGTCAAATATTAGTCAAACTCAAATGTTAAGATATAGATTAAAGTTAAAAAATAATAATGTCATGTGTCAACAATCAGCCATCATTGATCAAATATATATGGTTCGTCAAAAATATCATCATCACCATCCACATTAGAGGATGTATGTAGTGGTAAATTTGTCATAACCCTCAAATTCATGAATTGTAGTGGTAAATTTGTCATAACCCTCAAATTCATGAATCATCAATATTGCTAAGTCGACCAGCCAGCAATGAAAATTGGAATGCAAATAATTGTTATTCTCTCTTTTAGACAATTGTGATCACCATTCATAATGTTAAATATTATTAACAATGCCAAATTAACATCGTAAAAATGATCATATTATTGACTTTAGTAAAATATGAAAATAGTTACCAAGTATCGACTTGATTAAGCATGTATATTAAAATTGTAATAAGAAGACTCATGTGCCCTAAATCGGCATTTAAGTTTCAGATATCTTTTCATGAAGATGCGACCTCAAGAAGGTCACGTCCCTACAAGAAAATTCGCATCCTATGGAAACAATTTAAGGAGGCTCTCTCATAACAAGAGGGCATCACCATAAAAACACATACGGGAAGATTGTATGCGGCAAACAGGGGACTTACCAATTACAGAGAACACGTAGAAAGGCAGTACAGGCGCCGATCAAGAGGTAAGTATCCTCAACCATTGATTGTTCATCGAAGGATCATGGAATCAATACTGTTTACTATGATAGTGGTTCTATAAATTAACTAACCTTATATCTTATTCGATAATCGGTGAATGTGTCTAACACTCAAATCTGTATCAAACTGTGAATTTGGACCAAGTATAATAGAATACGTCTATGCATATTAATAACACATTACAATCAGTAGATATATATATATGTATCACCAGATTGAATTCATATTTATAGCAATGAATATGTATAAACACTCTTATTTGTGGTTTCAATTTAAGACAATATGAAATAGGAATGCATAGAGACACTAATTGATACGACTTGTAATCAATAAATAAATGTATGTCAATTTATTAAATCCTTCTATACCAAGACAGACAATCTAAGGATTAGTGGATACTATTTGTCGATAACACAATAATGTTGCTTACAGCAAGTATTGTGCTTTCTTAGGCTATTGTGATCTTACTATGAGAATAGACTTCGGGCCAACATTCCCTTTCGCTAATACCCACTGAGGATAAGAAGTTTGTGAAGGGAAAGGCTGGTAATTCGTTCAATTGATGGATGGTCCCAAGACGGGTAGGAAACCTTGAGGGAGTCCAATTGGAGACCGTTCATGTGCCCTTGGCACAGTAATTCTTCCATCTGCCGATGAGGTTAGGAAAGAGGAAACAAGGCGAAGATCTATTCGGATTAGAGTAATAAGTCATGTCAAATTATGATAGTTTTATGCACTAGATGATAATGCATTTATCTTATTCTTAAAATGTGCAATCTGAAATGGTCTAATTTATTCGTGAACAAGGAACTATGCATCTTGTTGATAATACTTGATGTGTGTAGTTCTTCAAGACAAATTACATGAGCAAAATTATGTGTTGGTAAATATAAAATCCCTTATCCTGACTTGTGCATTTGATGTTTCTAGGTCAAGCTAGCCTAAGTCTAATATGGGAGCATTACAAAATTAGAAGAATCACAAATATTGTCACCGGCACTAGCATTAGCACTCTCATGCTCACTAGTTGGCTCATAGTCATCGTCAACACCAAATGCAACAAAGTGAGTAGTGGAAGCATCCGAGTCAATACGCTTTGGCTCGATATCCCACTTCCTTGTGTCCCCTTCTTTGTAGTCACTTTGTTTGTGTGTAAGGAGCCGCAAGTTTGTATGCACATACACCAAGTTTGAGTTTAGTCTTTTGTGCTTTATTGAGTGGATGAAGGAGTATGTGCTCCAATTCCTCTTAGATGAAAATGAACTAGGAACCTATTAAGACAAAATTAGAGAGTTAGGAGTTACAAAATTTAAAAATTTAAATTATTAATAAAACTTAAAAGATAATAGTTTTTTTTATAAAACTTACTTGCAATAAAATTTTGATCACAAGAGGTTGTAGGTACATGTATGATTCGCCATGGAAGTACCACCAACTATGAGCATCCACCATATGCTTGTCATGAAGAGCATCAAGACCATAGTCGTTGGAGCATGCAAAACCCATGAACTTAGTGTAATGCCGAAAATTGCACCCTGTGCAATTTCACATTCCATAAACCTCCCCTTTAGATTAATTAAATTCGATAATGCAATGTCACCTTCACCTAACCTTAATTTTGTCCTTAACCCATTCATTCTTGGTCGTTAATGTGAATTTTTGTCGCAAACGACCACACACCGCGGAGATGTTTGCACATCGCGGGAACATCCCAAAAAGATTCTTGATTGCATAGTCGTTTGGACATTACACTTCCCACCTACCCATGAAGCGTAACGCCTCTGTAGCTTGCAGGCACGCCGAAATGGCTCCTTGCATGCCTATACTCCTTCCAAACTCTCATTTTTGCAAAGAATTCAATCTCATTCAATCAAGCTCTCAATCTCCTCTCATTCTTTCATTCTCATTCTCTCCATTCTTTCAAGCTCTCTTACACTTAGGCATTCTTGGCATGTCTTGGAGGTTGCATGCTCTTCCTTTCGACATTTCACATTTGCTAAAGAAGGGTAATTGTAGCTTTCTCATTGCATTATCATTGATTTTGATAGCATATTGTTTTAACATGTACATTTTCTTTATCTCGTCTATTATCTTTTTATCAATGTATATCTATTTGGTTGTCTATGGAGGTGGGAACACCTACGTGGGGTTTGACTAAGGTAAGCCCCTAAAACAGCCCCTACCTTTTTCCTATTTCCATGTGTACAACTTTTGAAGTTGTAGCATTGCAGGAGGCCTCATCCGAGAACCTCTTGTGAGTGTCTCCTTTCTTCTTTTCATTTCCATCATTTCCTTTCCATCTAGCTTAGTTTATGTCTATTTCCGTTATTCTATTCATTTTTATCATTCTATTATCTTAAGTGCATTTTCCCAAGATTTTAGTCATCGAATAGCTAGTAGGTTCTTTGCGCTTTTATGTGATAAACTCAGTTTCGATCCATACGAGACTACAGCATGTTTCAGGGACGTTCGTGCACTGCGTTGTTGACCTTGGCCGAGAGCTTGTTGGTTTGTCCAGAGAACCTTTGCAAGGTCTGCTCTTTCAGTTCCTAAAACTCTCTTATTTTTATTCTACATAAATTATAAAATATAAGCAAACTCCTTTGTCTTCCCATCCCATCACCTAAGCTTTGATCCTTGAGGTAGCCAAGGAACATTTTCCCTTCGAGATCACATCATTTCAGGGTGTCAAATTTCCACCTTGACACTTAGCCCTCACTATATCTCATTTGTAACGATCAATGAAGACTGAAGATTCTACGAAGTGTTGTCTTGTGCCCTTGAGTGACTTCAACATCTCTATATGGGGAAACTCTTGTTGTCACAAAAAAGAGCTAAGCACTATAATATTTGAGACTCAATACAAAGGCAAGGAGATGCAATGGAGTGGTTATTTTTTCCATCTCTCTACAATGATTTTATGTAGTTCTTTGAAGAATTTCTCTTTAGGTTTTTGATCTTTTGCATTTATGACGACTTTCATCTTCTTCATCATTGGGTTGATGCCATCATATACCTCACCCAAATAAGGCATATCCATGTCAGTATAACAGATCATGGGTTTAGTGAAACTAAGGAGATACTCAACACGATCCCACCAAATGTCATCTAGGACCATTTCTTTAACCTGTGCTTCCCTTGTAGTGCTAGTTTACCTTCATATGGACCAATTTGGGCTGATGACCATGTTATAAAATGCCTCACAAACCTTCACAAGTCATTTCAACATAATTGTGTTGGAGGCAAAACAGGTCTCAACAACTTGTTTGAAAATCAAAATAGAAAAAAAAAATTACAAAAATTAAAATTAAAAAGTTTACTAAAGTGAAACATATTTATTATTTAACTTACCTTCAACAATTGCAATTTTGAGAGTGTTCTAAATATGCCTTGTGACATAACATTTGGATCTCTTCGCCCTCAACATACACCTGTTTGATCCAGTCAATTTTGGTTCCAATTTTTTGTAGCGTTAGGTTGAGGGAGTGGACAACACAAGGTCTCCATAAAATGTGTGAATAATGCTCCTCAACCAATAATCCAGCAGCCCTACAATTTTTGGCATTGTTTGTTATAACTTGCACAACATTTTGAGGGCCCACTTCCTCAATGGCTTGACAGAGAATGTTAGCAATAAATGCACCATCCTTCACCTCTCCTTCACAATCCACTACTCTCAAAAACATTGCCACTTTAGGGGGCACTGCAATAGCATTGATCAATGGGTAATTTTTTGCATCTATCCATCCATCAAAAACAATGGACTGTTGGCAATAGGTGTTGTCATTGTGTCAACCCACTATGGGTTGTCATTGATGTCACAAATGTAATATTGAAGTATGTACATGCTCTAGAGATAGCTGTTATATTGTGATATCAGTTGGAGCAAGTCTATTGAAACTGCATAAGGAAGAATAGTGATCTGTATGATATCTATGTGTGATGCGAAGGATGATACTCATGTTCTAATATATTCATAATATGGTTACATTGATAAAATCTTAGTTTGATGTACCGCATACAGAGATATGTTGCAGAAGTTTTGCTAAGGCATTCGCAGGGCAGATTCTAAGGCAGAGTCTTGATTTGTTGATCTGCATTCTTCTGCTAAGCAAGATCTAGTCTTGCAGTTTTGGAAAAAGGATGGTTGAGCTATGAAGGTGCTATATCCAAGAAATCAAGTCATGTATTTCGGTCTGTGCTCTGGCAGAATACTGTGCTGATGAAGGCTTACTAGAATGCTCTACATTCCTCCAGAAGTGAAGGGATGATCTTGCAGTTTTGTAAATATGTTTTGTAATGATAAAAGCATACTACTTAGCAGTATCAAGTAATGTGGTGGTCTGCAAATTTAGTTTTTGAGTAACAATGTGCTACAACCTGTCTGGATTGCTCTGTTTTTACATATTCAATGGGTTTCTCCTCTTGCGCCAGCACATTATGATCAGATACTTCAGGAAAAGGTTGAATGTATATTGTGCATGACCTACAATGCCTACATCTCAGTCCGCATAACAATTTTGGTATCTCCCCGACTATGTGAAGTCAAACAATGACAGTGTTGATGGTATTGATCCTACTTGGGCTGACATGACTTGCTTCATTCTTTGCAGTTGATCCTGATCAATTAATCTCAAGGAAACTCGAGGATGCATCCCCCCCCCTAAAATGCCCTCTCCCTGTCCCCAAGATGTCCCGGGTACAAGGGGACAACTAGGGGACGATCCCCTGGCGTTCCCTTATGCTCAGAAAATTCGAAAACCATCCTCGAAACGAGGAAACGGGGTTGACCAAATGGGAGATGGCTGACCGTCCCAAGAATGGTCAGGGGATGGCTGAGTCATCCTTCAACCGTCCCGAGGATAACCAGTCGTCCCCCGCGTTATGCATTGTTTTAAATTTAAAAAAAACATAATTTTTAAAAAGGGACGGCCCTACCTACGTGGCTATTGTGGGCCCCATTGGTGTTTGCTCTCTTATGAGGAAAAAAGAGGCCTCTTTTGATTCATTTATGCATTTGTTTGTTGTCAGCGGCCAAGGGTTTGAGAGAAAGAGAAGTTGCAGCCATTGAAGGAGAAAGAACAACAGCTTGAAGGAGGAGAGGAGGTTGAAGTTAGTGTTGTTGGGATGCAAATCCACCAAAGAGGTATGCATTTCCTTTCCCGCTCTTTTTTTTTTGCAAAATCTCAAACATACATTATCTGATTTTTATTTATTTTTTGCATTTTGCAGTTGAAATTTGCATTCAAAATATAAAAAATATGAGCAGCAGTGGAGGTGGGAGTGATAGTGAAGAGGAAGTGCAGAATAGAAGGGAAAGTGGTGAGGGTGTTAGTGGAGAGCAAACAAACCCATACCAATGCCCTTCAACAATCATGGAAGGCTATGCGAAACACCCTTTAGACAAAAAAAAAACATTCCTTCAATATCTTACACCCATGGGCCAAAAACAAAAAAATTCAAGGGGGAGTAGGGTGTGGTATTGCCATGTTTGCAAAAAAGAATTTAGGGGCAGCTACACAAGGGTAAGGTCTCAGTTTTTGGGTGAGGGCCATGGAGTTAGAATGTGTCTTGAGTTAAAAGATGATGAAGCATTAGAGTGCCAAAGAATTCAAATGGAGTTGGATGGAGTTCAAGGTGGGTTATCTTCTTTCCCAAGTGCACAATCATCTATGCCTATGCCTTCCATGGTTGGTAGTAGTGGAGTTGCCTCAAGAGGAAAGAGAAAGGTGAGTAGTAGTGAGAAGAGAGCTTCAGTTGAGTCTATGTTTAATAACCAAGCACGAGAAGCCACCGAATCTTCCATTGCCAAATTCTTTTTTTCCCATTCCATCCCATTTCATGTGGTTCGTTCATCTTATTTCAAACAAATGATTAAAGAATAGCCACTATTGGTCCTTCATTCATACCCCCTAGAGATCATAAGCTACACACCACCCTCCTAGACAAAGAGTACTCCAAAGTTAATGTGTTAATGAAGGAGATGAGGCAAACATGGACGAGGATGGGGTGCTCTATAGTGATGGATGGGTGGACTAATGTTAGACATCAACCACTCATCAATGTCATAGTCACACGCCCTACTGGTTCTTATTTTCTTAGAGCCATAGATTGTTCGAGGAGACGTAAGGATACAGACTTCCAATTTTCCATTTTGAGAGATGCCATAGAGGAGGTTGGGGCTATTAATGTGGTGCAAGGGGTCACCGATTCAACACATGTGTGCAAATCAGCTAGTTTGATGGTGGAGGGTACTTAAAGGCACATATTTTGGACCCTATGCTGTGTCCATGCATTGAACAATGCATTGAAAGACATAGGGAAGTTGGATTGGGTGAAGCAAGCGATGGCAGAAACTAGAGATATTCAAATGTTCATTTGCAATCACCACACCTCACTTGCTCTCTTCAAATCATTTTCAAAGAAAGAGTTTTTCAAACCTGTTGAGACAAGTTATGCCACTTACTTCATTTTGTTTCACTTCCAATTTTTCAAATTCTAAAACTTCAAAGTTCAAACATTTCAATTTGTATTCATAATTTGATTTTGTTTTAATGAATCGTTGAATCAATGAATGTAGATATGCCACATACTTCATCTTGTTGGAGAGGATGCTAGAGGTGCATGAGCCTCTACAAGCGATGATGGTCAATGCAAAGTGGACTAGATGGCCTAATTCAAGTTCTACTCAAGGAAAGACCATCAAACAAAAGATCCTCAATGACGATTGGTGGTCCAATGTGAAGTAAAACATATTAGATTGCTGATTTTCATATTAAATTTCTGATTTTAATATTTTAATTTTATTGTCCAATGTTCCAACTTTTGAAGTTTCTAGCATGTCAAGTAACTTGTCAATTAATTGTTTTGAACTTTTTATTTGCATTTTGCAAATATATTTGCTCCTTCATCTCGCCTACTGTAGATGCCATCCGATATGTTGATACAGACTCTCCTAGTCTTGGAGAGATATATGAGACATTTGACAGTATGCTTGTGAAGATCAAGCAAACTATTTTGGCAAAGGATCCCACTTCAGATTTATATGAGCAACACATTAAGCCCATTGTGATGTGGAGGTGGAATACAATGAACACCTCGCTTCATATGGTTGTCTTTGCTCTAAATCCTAAATGGTATGCACCAAGGGATGGTAGGGTGCCTCCATGCAATGACCCTGAGGTTTTAGATGGGTTCACACGAGCCATTGATAATATGTATTCAACAGAGCAAGCTTCACTACTTCGGACACAATTCCTAGACTTTGCAAATCTTTGTGGCCCAAACTTGAGTAAACCACAGGCGAGGTTGGATAGAGCCATATTAGCTCAAACGGACCCTATTGGTTGGTGGACCTTTCATGGGAGGGATACATCGCAGTTGAAGATACTTGCTACTCACCTTCATGCACATGTTGTCAGTTCCTCTGCTGCAGAGAGGAATTGGTCCACATATAGCTTTATCCACTCCCTCAAGAGGAATAGACTTACCTCTAGATGAGCGGAGAAGCTAGTAGCCATTCATAGTGCTCTTCGGCTTTAGGATCGGCAAACTCCAAAGTATCGACAAACTCCAGCTCTACGATGGGATATTGATCCCAAGGACATGGCCCAGGTAGATGAGGAGACAGCTGAGGGTTTGGTTGGGGTTCCATTGGTTGAGGCTAAGGTGGACCATCGTAGTGGCAGTGACGCAGAGGATGACTCTGATTTTGATGCGATTATGGGAGATCCTTCGGATTAGGGGCAGCAGTGCTACTGCTCTTTGTTTATTGTATTTTGATTTTCATATCATACTTTAAAACTATATGGCAACAATGTAGCCTTTGGGAATTGATATAAGTTTATAAATTATAACTTGGAGGTTGTTTTTGTTGATGATTAAATGCAGCTTCAGTCGTATTTCTTCCAGCTTCTCCTTTACTTCATTTGTTTAATTTATAAGAGGCACGAATTTTGAAGAGTCATCATTTAATGAAGAATTGAATGAGGCCGACCTCATTCCCTTAGGCATGATTTCTTGTGAAGAGACTTCATTTATTATTGGCCGATTTTTTGATTATCAAATATTATATTATTTATTTGTGGCCGACTCTTGGTGGAGGCCGACTTGTAGACATATGAAGAGGCACGTCCTCTCTCACCCTTGTATATATATGTGATGTTTATCTCATTTGTTTATCATCCAATTCACTTGCCTTCACTTCAGTCGCATACTTTCCTTATTCACTTTCAGTCCTATTCAAGAGTAGTGCGAGTTCTTCATCAAGTGCACATTGTTGAAGGTTGTTGAAGGCTGAGAGCTCATTAGTAAATTGTCTCTTTATAATTATGTGTTGTATCATACCTTGGTGCATATTATAGGCCATCAAGTCAAGTTCGATATCTTTTTTGTACATGCGAATTCATCCAAGAGCAGTGCAAGTTTGAGTAAAGTGCAGATTGAGATCTAAGTATAAGGCAGAGTCCTCTTGACAGTTTGTATCACTCAGTCCTGTACTTACATCAGTTTGTGATGCATGTTATTGGCCTACTTATTGGCCTCTATTTGTAAAGGAGTTTCTCATTTGTGAATCAATAATATAAGAGATATTATTGGCTAGGTTTTTCTCCCTCAAGAGGAGGGTTTTCCCAGGGTATCTGTTGTGTTTTGTGTTAAGTTTTGAATTAATTTTTGTGCATTGCAAATCTAATCATTAAATTTAACATGGTATCAGAGCGGGTTTGAGAAGATTGTGATCAGATTTGTTCTTACAGCGATACTCTTTTCTCTTCGTCTTAATTCTTTGTCTATCTCTACCTCAATCAAGATGGTGAATGGATTGAAGATCAAAGATAGACTTGAGGGAGCGTCCAACTATACTTCATGGAGGTTCAGAATTATGCTCTCCTTGGAAGAAAGTGAATTGGCTGAGTTCATGGAGAGCAAAGTTTCTAGCCTGTGGATGAGGAAGAGAAAGTTCAGTGGAAGAAGAAAGATATCAAGGCAAAGAAGATGCTAGTTGATTCTGTAAAGGATCATATTGTTCCTATCATCTCTAAGATGAAGACGGCAAGGGAGATGTTCAAGTCGTTGGAGGAGATGTACGAAATCAACAACACGAGTCGAGCACTTGCACTGAAGCAACAACTCCATCATGTGAAGATGGCGGAAGGAGAATCTATCATCGCTTACTTCATGAAGATTTCCGAATTGAGAGATCAACTCTCTACCATTGGTCATTTTGTTGATGACAAGGATCTAACCATGCTTGCCCTCAATGGTCTTCCTTCATCTTGGGAGTCTTTCATTCAAGGAATCAGCACAAGATGTAAACTTCCCAAGTTTGATCGTTTGAGGGCGGATTGCATTCAAGAAGAGTCTAGGTTGGCTGCAAGAGGTATTGGTTGAAGCCCTACAGATGAATTCATTCGTGTTCTTTCCACTCAATCCTCGAAGAAGAAAAGGAAAAGTGGAAAGAAAGGATATTTCAAGAGGAATAGAGATAAAGGAGTTGATGGTGCTCCAGCATTCAAGAAGAAGTGGGACCTCTCCAAAGTACAATGTTTTCGTTGTGACAAGTTTGGTAACTATGCAAAGGATTGCCCAACCAGGCCTAATCAGCATGCTTCATTTGTGGATGTGGATGTAATCTCCCCTCAGAAGGATTCTAGGGAATTTCTATTCTAAGTCATGGGCCTGTATTCAAGCCGTGAAGGTTGTGTGTTGATCTGTGTACATGAGCAGCGTGTCTTATTGTGTCCAGTATTTGCATCCATCTAGAGATAAGTATTCTTGTTTGTTGAGTTATTTCATTTATTTGGATCTTGTGTGATTAGTTTAGAGAGATTGTAATTCTCTTGAATTGTGCTCTCTAGCATAAATATCCTTTGAAGATTTCAAATTATTCACTGCGAGTTGTTTCATGCTAATTATGTAGATCTCTGAGTGTGACTTTGAGATGAAAAAGAGAATTGCATTTTCGTTGCAATAGATTGATCACATCGATATCATTCTTTAATGCATGAACTGTGTTAGAGCCTTGACTCTTGGAGAGAGTTGGTTCTACATGCTAACTGCATAATGCATTCAAGGAATTTGCAGTTGTTCAGATTGTCTTTTGTTGAGAGGAATAAAAGTTGGAAGAAAGAGTTATATCAAAATTCAATAAAGATAAGTTTCTTTATTCCTTCATTCTGATTCTTTGATATATTTCTGTTATAAGTTGATTTACTTATTCACGTTTCAATATTGTTCATAAATTCTTATGTATTGATGCTATAACTTGAGATAGTAAATTTTGTATGATTCAAGCCTTGATATTTCTTTGGATAGTTATAAACAGTTAGTAATCTCCAGTGTTCCACGGGCCTGGGGGACGGGTAAACGGGGGGACGGGGAAACGCGTTTCGGAGACGGGGGGACAAAGGGCCTAAGTTTGGGGACGGCGGGGAGACGGCGGGGGACGGCGGCGGCGGGGTGGTG
This sequence comes from Sequoia sempervirens, assembly GCA_007258455.2. Classification (NCBI taxonomy): domain Eukaryota; kingdom Viridiplantae; phylum Streptophyta; class Pinopsida; order Cupressales; family Cupressaceae; genus Sequoia; species Sequoia sempervirens. The sequence continues at coordinate 305,109 of VDFB02071318.1, read as the reverse complement.
GGGTGGTGGTGCTGATATAGTTATAAATATACTTATAGTACTTGAAAAACTAGTTTTGAAAGGATGTATAACAGTATAACAGTATAAGAATTACATTTCAAATGAAACTATAGGAAATTACTCAAATTACTAATTAGTAAAATTATAACATAGCAAAATTTGAAATACTAAATCTAAATACGAAGATATCTTGAATGCTAATTGCTAAATAAAATTTGACAAATGAAATTGTTTTTGTAAAATTGAAGGTAACTAGTGGAGAGTACCTAGAAAATCAAATGAATTCAATGGGAGTTTGTGGGCAATGCCCCTAATGGGTTTGAGGGTTAGCCTTAGTGGGGTCAGGCGTGCCCCTTCTGGGGAATCTAGGGGCAACACCCCAAAAAAGGAATCAAGCAGCTGCAGGCGCCTTCTCCAAGGAAACGGGGGCAGCGTCAGGAGCTCGAGGGGCGCCCGAGTCCCGGGGCAGCCCTAGGCAGCCTCGTGGCGATGAGGGCATCGAGTCGAGGCGGAGCCCACATTAAAAGACCTCCAAAACCACACAAACCTTCATGGTGTACATCATTTTGCATTAACAATAAAACCCAAATTAAGACCATCAAAGCCACAAAACCTTCATGGAACACATCTCCAGTCTCCCAGGAAACTCCTGGGCGTCTCCCAAGGAGACTTGGAGACTTGGAGACGTCTCCCCGTCTCCCCGTCTCCTTGGGAGACGCGGAAACGTTTCCCCGTCTCCGGCGGAGCACCGGTGGCGGTGGCGGGACGGCGGGAGACGCCAAGTACCCGTCCCCCCGTCCCCGTTTCGGAAATGCGCCATTTTTTGGGGGAAACGCGTCCCCGTGGAACACTGGTAATCTCGCTCTAAAATTGGACTCCAGGACGAATCTAGGAGCAAGAAGGTGATGAGAGATTGCTTAGTGATGAAAAGAAGTCATGCCGACCAAAGAAATGATCAAGCGTGAAGTCACATCTTGCAGCCATGGGACTGAGTTGGTGGCTAGAGGGAGTTCACTTCCAGAAGTCTTCTTTGCAATCTCTGAAGCAGGGATCAAGAGGGAGTTTTGTAACTCACTAAGAAGAAGTGAAGATTGTTGTATTGCAAGTTTAGGTGCTAAATCCTTAGAGGATTCCTTCAGCTGCTGAGATCAAAATTGCTCAAGACTGTCTTTTGAATTTGTCATTGGTAGCCCCGCAAACCTATTCAAAATAGTGTGATCTGGGATGAGACCCAGGAGGACTATCCTGAACTCTCTACAGTACCAGAGGTGTGCGCTGGAAAACATTTATCTGAGGCAAGTGTTGCAGGCAATCTTGGACGAAGAGGTCAGAAGGTTGATGCAAGTGCTTGAAGATTTAGAGGGAGCCTACTGAACCTATAGAAGATGGTTGTGTTGTTGATTGGAAGAGCACCTCTGGTTGTTACTTCAGTTTCGGCTCTGCTATGATTTCCTGGTGCAGCAAGAAGCAGTCATCTATAGCATTGAGTACAGCAGAGGCAGCGTGTATTGCAGCTTGTATGGCAGCTCGGGAAGCAGTGTGGCTTTGTAAGCTCCTTGCAAGATTATTTGGACAATCAATGAAGCCTACTATCATCCTTTGTGATACCCAGAGCTGTGTGAAGCCTTCTGTCAATCCTGTGTTTCATGATAGAACCAAGCATGTTGAGATCAAGTACCACTATATTAGAGATATGGTACTGCAAAAGGCTATACAGTTGAGGTATATCAGCACTGATGAGCAAACGGAAGACATTCTCACCAAGCCTCTCTCCAGAATCAAGTTTGTGTACTTTCGAGATAAGCTTGGTATGGTGGAGAATCTAGCCTTAACTGAGAAAGAGTCTCAGCATCAGTGAGCCTGTTAATGAGTTCTTCTCTGCGAGAGAAGTTCGAGGTGAAATCCCTTGTTTAATGAGTTCTTCTTTGTGAGAGAAGTTTGAGGTGAAATCCCTTGTTAATGCATTTCTCTTTGAGAGAGATTTGAGGTGCAAGCCCTTGTTAATGCATTTCTCTCTTTGAGAGAGATTTGAGGTGAAAGCCCTTGTTTCCACCCTCTGAGAGAGTCATGGTGGATGTCATGTGTGCAACTCCATGACATATTTTGTACTTGTGTTTCACCCTCTGGGAGAGCCATGGTGAAAGTCATGTTGAGGTGACAACATCACGCAATTGATGAACACTTGTACACACCATAGTATGGTTGTAGCCATTATGGTTGATATCGTGTTGAGGCAATATCTAATATCACGATGAGGTGATATTCTTCTTGTCCACTCATGGTTGTAGCCATAGTGGTAGACATCACGATGAGGTGATTTGTCTTGTGCAGTTGGAAGTATCCTACCTAGCTGAGAGGGAGTGTTGATGATTAAATGCAGCTTCAGTCGTATTTCTTCCAGCTTCTCCTTTACTTCATTTGTTTAATTTATAAGAGGCACGAATTTTGAAGTCATCATTTAATGAAGAATTGAATGAGGCCGACCTCATTCCCTTAGGCACGATTTCTTGTGAAGAGACTTCATTTATTATTGGCCGATTTCTTGATTATCAAATATTATATTATTTATTTGTGGCCGACTCTTGGTGGAGGCCGACTTGTAGACATATGAAGAGGCACGTTCTCTCTCAGCCTTGTATATATATGTGATGTTTATCTCATTTGTTTATCATCCAATTCACTTGCCTTCACTTCAGTCGCATACTTTCCTTATTCACTTTCAGTCCTATTCAAGAGCAGTGCGAGTTCTTCATCAAGTGCACATTGTTGAAGGTTGTTGAAGGCTGAGAGCTCATTAGTAAATTGTCTCTTTATAATTATGTGTTGTATCGTACCTTGGTGCATATTATAGGCCATCAAGTCAAGTTCGATATATTTTGTATAGTCGTCCCCCCACCGTCCCAAAATTTGGCCTCAAAATTCAGAAACTTAGGGACTCGTCTTGTCATCCCCCATCGTCCCCATCCCAAAAACTTGGGGTAACACTGATTAATCATGTTTTGAAGAATGTGTTTGGGCCTCGACATAGTGTATGATGATCTGCAACTAAATTTCTTTTATTTTGGATGAGTTTTGGAGCCGACCCTTGCAATATCAATTGTTTCTTCCAACAGTCATCTTGGAGTCGATTTAATTGGAGTTTTGTATGATTGTGGAGAATATATATAGAAGATCAAATTCATTTGTGAAGATGATGAGTGTGAGTACAATGAAAGAGCAGAATGAAAAAGATGAAGTGTCTAAAATCAATGTAAAGGGCTAATTGTGCAAAATAGTGACTGCATCATCAACATGTGTTAGATGCTTCTTCAAAGCAGTTCATAATCATTTTCTTACTCTAAATTTCATGTATCTTTCTTTGAGACAATGAGTCTCATCAGGTCCATTGTATCTTGCTCTAAGGCAATATACCTTAGTCTGCAAGTTCATAGGCAATCAACCTCAAACATTGTAATTTCTTGTTAGCAGTGAGCTACATATATTGTGAGTTAATCCTCACCGTGGTTTTTCCCTCATTGGGTTTTCCATGTAAAATACCGATGTCTCTATGTGATGCATGTGTTCTTTTTTTCTCCTTTCAATTAATGTGATGAGTTGTTAATTTGCAAATGGAATTAGTTAAGTTTTAATATATGCCGATTCCCCCCCCCCTCTTAGCACATCTTTGTGTTCAACATGGACACCCTTGTTTCAACCCACAAATCCCTTATGTGCTTCATGGAGTCCTCTACAAATTTCACCTCTTTATCCAATAAGTTGTTATGCACCTTCTCAAAACCCGAGCCCTTGTACCCTTTTGGAGCCTCATTAATTGATTTCACCATTTTTTTCCAATATGGTGAGCAAACAACTTTGAATGCCAATCCATTCACATTGACACATCTCGCTATGTCTTGATCAACAATCTCTCTAGCCTCGTTCTAAAATGGCATTTCCAACGGTCCCTTTGATCTCTTATTTGTAGAGGCCACAGGTTGTTCTTCAAGTATGGACAAAATGGATGGCTCTCTATAGGTTGAAAATGAGAAGGCAATGGAGGGGGCTTCATCCCTCAAGATCCTTTCTTTAACAAAGAATGATTTAATTTGCGGCCTACTTCTTTGTTTGCTTTTTCTTTCTCTTCAATATATGCCAAGACTTGTGCTTCTAGAATGCCATTACCATTTTCGCCTAGACAAAATGTGATGCCTTGTCCAGGGATCTTGCACAAATGGCCTTTCTCTTTGTAACAATTCCTTCTTCCTTCTTTCTAATTTGGCAGTGAGCCTATTGTATTTGGTGTTGCTATTAATTCATATTGTGAGCTAATCCTCATTGTGGTTTTTCTCACATTTACCTTACTTATATATCATCTTCACCTTTGAAGACATTCTAAAAGGTCCGCTATGCACCTCAAATGTCCAATTACAAAATAGGTTGGCACCAAACACTTCCATGGTGGAAAGAAATGAAGGACGACCACACCATGGGTTAACTAAGACCCAAATCTACATCAACACGCTTTACAAAGCTTCCACAAACAACACACCACTTCCGCAATTAGCGCTAACATGCTAGGTCGTCCAAAACTATATTAACACCCTTAACAATTAAGTTCATGCTTAACCAAGTCCAAAACAACTTCACGAACCACATAACAACACTCCACAATATCCATACAACATCTCAAAATATTATAGCATCATCAGAATATTTTGTAACTCTGCCACAACCACCTAAACTGAGAACACCATCATTTTATGCAACCAGACACACTGCAATAGACATCCAACACACCAACCAACCTTGCAGAACACCACAACACCCGATACTTCAAGGAAAGGTAAATATAGACAATATAAGCATGTTCCCAGATTTGCAAGACAAGAACCTTGATTACGGAGAAATGTAGAGCAATCTCATTTCTCCTAGACACCCTGTTTACCAGAAAGACATACCGTCAAACACAACTTTCACTACTGAATGATCCAGAACCTGAAACTTTGGATATAGAACCTTTGAACACATCTAATAATCATATCCAAACTATGCAGGAACATCTTCAACCATTTAAAAAAGTGGAACAAAACATTGAACCCCACTCTGTCAAACTAAACTCTCATTTATTCAAATTTTCTCAAAAGCACTTGCAAACCAAGTGAACCAACTACATCAAAAACACTACTAACATCTTTGCAACACGTTTGTAGCATCTGCAACACCTCTCATCAACTATAGCACATCCAACTATCTCTCCAAACACAACTTCTACAGCTATATTGAAGTAATCAATGACAACACCAGCAACATTGTGCTAAGTCCTGACATCAATACCAACAAATCCAAGCTTCCAATAACTCCAATGCTAGGGGTTGACATTATCAACATTAGCAGCATTCCAACATTCTCTTCATACAAGGGGTTGACATCAATGACAACACCCAAACAACTCACAAACAACTCAAGCTTCCAACAAGGCATGGAGTTAAAAGATCTCAAAATACAAGGCATTGTTCTTGTTGTTAAATGGATTTAATAAGCTCTAGAGGGTCCTAAGCCTTAAAAAAAATTATTAGAAATAATATCTACCTTACTGCTCCAAAGAAGAATAAATTCTAGAAGGGCCTTCACACCAATAACATCTTGTTTTGGAAATTTTCAATTGAACTTAGTAGCTCTTCTATCTTTTGCAACAATTGGAAATCCTAGGAATTGGTGAATTATTTGGTTGAGGGGCATGATGCATCCTCTAGAGGTGAGGGGAACCCTTGTCAGTTATAGGCCATTTGGTGGTGCCTTACATATAACAATAAGCCTTTAGCCCTTAGTAGGAGTTTCTCTACTAAAGGACGAGATGCTAAAGGTTGTAAGGTTTTGGAGATATTTTTAAAAATGGTAATTTACTAACATGGAATGACCTTCAAAGCTAGTTGCAAATCCCTGCAACTCAAAAAAAAATTACTCCATTCTCAAAAAATTTTTGCAAGATATTAAGCTTCCTATTCAATTGAAATTCAATTCAAAAATCTTAAGCAATATGAAATGGGTGAATGGCACCCTCTTCATGTTGGCTAACTAGAGATATTTATAATATGTTGAACAATACCCATGAGATATTTGATATGCTTAACCATTTGTGATATATCTCCCTTCCTGTCAAAGATTAGCATTATATTCTAAGACGTGTCTAGTCTAGGTGGCTTGAACAAAAGAAAGCTAGTTTTAGGTGGCTCCTAGTTCTAAAAAATATTGTTGTTGGTACTATCTTAATGATGTTGGAGCCAGTCCTTATGTTTTCCCTGCTTTTAATGTTGTTGGAACTGTTGAACACTTGTTTCTTGATTGTAAATTTGCCATGAGTTATTGATCTTTGATTTTGGGGGATAAATTGGGATGGGACATTAGGAATTATATCTCATAGTGTGATTCTTTTGCGTTTGCGAAATGCTTTGATAAAGAGCTTAATTGGTTGTGGCTTGTAAGATGCTTGACTAGGAAGGTATAATCAGTAGCACAATTCACCAATTAGACATCAGATTTGCAACCAACTATTACACAACTGTATGATGTAAAATACAATGAGAAGCATGAAGAAAAATCAAGCAATCTTGAAGTATCAATCTCAGTTCAAGTAGCCAAATATAGAACTCAACTAAAATAAACCAATTACTAATAGTACTGGGAATAACCAAGAAATGACATGTTGAACACAAAAATTCTATATTTATTCAGTCTTCAGGATGGTGGTGACTCAGAAATACACATGAATGCTCAAATCATGAAACAAACACTCAGCGATGAGAATATCAAAACCACACTCCGTCCCTTGAGCCACCTTGAGTAAACCGGATCCAGAATTTCTCGCATATTTGTTTGTACACCGATCGAGCAATAAACTGTTTGCAGTGACGGGTGAATCTTTGTATTCGCCGACCAAGAGCCAATGACAATGTGTCAAGATAAGTGATTCGAATAGCAGGTAAGATCCGAATCCCTGAAGATGTCTCCTTCACATGGAAATGGAATAGCATAGTCAAGGATTCCTTCAACAACAACAATGGTGGATTCATCTTCATAATTAAGTCGCGGCTCGAGGCACGATTTGGCCTAGATGCTTCCAACCACGCGTGAAGAAATGCTCACAGGATGCGATGCAATGCAAAGTAGATGTAAGATAAGCCCACTTGGAAGAATGCGTCCTGGAACCGTTTGAAAATATGCCTCGGTGGCGTTCCTCCGAATCCTCAATTCCTTAAGTGTGTTTATTCCTTCGCTATTATACTCCGCTCAATTTGGATCCTTCGCTCCTTCCTGATTGTAGCTCTAATGTCAACCTGAGCCAAAAAGTGTCGGTCTGCCCAATGATGGCACACTCTATAGGAACTAACTTCGCACCTGTAATGCCAAAAGAATGCACGAGCTCAAAGTAAGCCTTAGCCAATGAAATGCACTTAAGAAACTAGTTGTTGTGAGACACGAATTTCTCAAGCTGAGACTACGTCCAGACCTAAGTGCAGCAATGAGAGACTATGTCCTCAAGGTCGCAAGCAAATGCTCCCAAATTCATAATGTAGAAGACCAGCAAAGCACTGAGTATAAATACCAAACTGAGATAGCCTCCCAACAAGTCGGCCCACCAGGAAATGAAATTAAAATATATTTAGGCGCCAAACTTATAAAGAAGTCGGCCAGATCTATAATTTAAATATTATTTAACAGTAATTTAAATTTATTATTTATTATTTATTAATTATTTAATACTATATTATTATTATTCAATAGTGTTTAAAAACACTTTTATAATCTTCCCTCCAAAACGATTTGAATTTAATTGAAGACATGACATGGCTTAAAATCTCTCTTCTGAAATTTCACATAACTAGTGGAAGGCTAGGAATGAAGAGGTGTTCTAAGACAAAAGAAGGACCTTTATAGACTCTTGCTAGGAGTTTACCTTTTCTTTTGCTATTTTACAAGTGAAGATGACTTTGAAGATTTATAGCAGCAATCTTTTTAAGTTGTTGGATCATGGTAAGGTAATGTTACATAAGACTGATACTATACAGGTAGAGTGAAGGATGGACATTAATAGAAATGGTGAATGGCTGGAGGAAAGTGACAAAGAGGAGATCCCATGGACTGTCAGCCAGTTGTTGACTTCGACAGAATAGTGCTATTGAAAACATGACCAGAAACATCTATATCAGATCTCAAGCTCCTTCCTATCTGATTAGTACAACTGTTCGTATTGATGCTAGTGTTCAGGCCTCTAATGTTCATGTTCTTGATGGTGGTACTAAAGTTGAGAAGTTTTCATGAGTCCTCTTTGTAGGTGAACTTATAAGTTATAACGAGTACTTTGCTGGTCTGTGTATGCTGTTTTTTGGCATGAAACCGGTATAACATCTATATTTAGTAACTTCTGTTTAACATTTGCTACTGTCCATAAAGTATTCTTGTTAATGGTCCCCTGTGCTGCTTGTTGTCTAAGCCCTGGCTGGCTAAATCTTGGTCTTAGTTGTTTATTTGCTGTATCCAGCAGACAGATCTTTTGGCCTCTGAAGCTTATATTGTGTAGCTTGATTTCTTTGTTGACTATTATATAATATAAATAAAAAATAAAATAAAAATCTTCCCTATAGGTTGATAATCCAAAGGTTGGGTGGGGAAAAATCAGTCAAGTTGTCCTTCTTGGTGGTTCAAGAGCCTTTGGTTGGTTATTTGCCTAGTGCAGCCAATAATGGTGCCATATTCTATTTTATGTGATCAGAAACGGCTTGTTTGGTTATAGTTTTAGACGGATGAGCTTTGATGGCATTTTTTACTTGAGATCATGCCATTTACAAGTTCACGATATAGTTTATTCTCCAATATAATGAGATATATATTTGCAACTTAAAATAACATTGAAATTCAATTTTCAAGAAACAAACTTTAGCAGCCTGTAATGACATGTGGATGCCTAACCAGAATATTAAAATTCAAAGCCAAATACAGCATATTGCAAGAAAACATTTGTGAGGTTTTGGTGCCAAAATGTGTTGAGTGCCTATGAAAAATTGATCACTATCAAAAATTTCTAACATGAGTGAAAACAGAAAACACAGAAAACAAAGAACTTACTGCAATTCGCAAATGCTTGTATTGCAATGTTCGTCTGTTTATTTGTGTTGGATGTGCGGTTAAAACAATTTCAACCTCCTGTTGTATAATTGCCACAACTGTTAGTGACCTTCAATATGAGGTCATAAACAGATTCAATTTGGAAAAAGATTAAGTTAGAGTAAAACCTGTTTACAAACAGCATCATACAGTTCATCTGGAGACGTTCCATTCTGAATCATCTTGCCAAAAACGTCATCACATGATTTTGACAAATGAATGGTATTTCTGGTCCGGCGTACCCTATAGAATGCAGTAAAATTATTTATCAGTAATACTCTAGTTCATTTGAACCCCAGCTCCCAATCAGGACATATCTTAATATTGCATCTAAAATTACATAGTGATAATATAACTACATACATACTGAACAGTGTCAAGGAATTAACAGAGAAACATGAAGCCGTAGAACCAATTACATGATACTCCCATATAAGAAGATGGGGGTGACTCCTACACAGGAATCAAATTCGACGGTCATGACCTTCCCTCAATATAGCTTACTGTGTGCCATAAACTTATAGGCGTTTTTAAAATTCATACCTTCTTCTGACATAAATGAATCCACTCCAACTAAAGGAAGGCCAAAATATAAGAAGCATTTCTTGCCAACAATAATGATCTGCAAATGGCATTCAAATACCCCAACTCTAATTCCTGACAAATAATCAAGGTAATTGTAGCCCTAGTTCTGAAGAACAACAAACATCCAAAATGACAGAGGGTCACACTATAATAATCTACAACATGAATTCCTAGACACCAGAAATCAAATTGCTGACAGAAATAACTAGTTTGATTGAACAAAAGAGACTTCCACAATTGCAAAACAACAGGCACAAAAACTGTCTTGGTTAAAAGGCTAAACAATCTCAAGTTCCATATTGGAGAGAGTGACTCAATACACTTTATTGGCCCATTTTGTGCATCTGAGCTTAAGTAGGGAAGAACAGACTTATTTGAGATTGACAAAATATAAACAGAACTACGAGATAATTTTCCACCACATGGTTTACAAGAGAAACCTAATTGATTGCAAAGATCAAAGAACAATGTAGCCATCTTAATATACCACCATGAAAAACTAGAATGCTCCCACCAAAAGATGTCAATAATACAACACAATTATTATATCATTTATTTGTGATATAGCAAAACCCATGCTTCACCTATTGAAAAAAAAAATCTATATACACACATATACAGCCAAGGAAAAAAAAATTACCTGTGATGGGTTTCTGCTATGCCCATTAGATTGAGATAATGACTGAAAGCCCTGGCTAAAGACACGGCCTCTTCCAGTGTCATGCTGGAGATTTCCAATGCAAGCTTCTTTTCTAGCACTTCTGCAGCATCCTCGATCCCAGCCATCCTCAAATTGCATGCACTCTTACACAAACCCCAAAATAAGCGAAAAAATGACTAACAACACTCATGTTTAAAAAAGCATGTCGCGGAAATTTCCACCAACATCTAAGATCTAGTAAATTTCAAGAACAGCTCCACTATAATTAAGAATCAACTATCAAGATGTGCTGAATTTCAAAAAGTTTTACCTTCGGCAGTTAAATGTAAATCAGCATATATTTCCACACAACCATCATACTAAAGGTAGCCCAAAAATTCAAGTGAAGGTTCTCAACTAATGGCATGCAAGCAGAAATAATTTCCACGGGCCGATATATCAGTCAGATTTCCAAAATGTTTCCAGTAGACTAATTAACTATAAGTTAGAGAATATATTCCTACACTTTAAGCAAGCTTTGATGCTTACTACAGAATGTTAAAGTAAAGACCAGACAAACAAATATGAAGATTCGTTTCCTTCCATATTAGGCCAAGTTTTCAATGTCTTAAAAGAATGTTTAGGCACATTCTTATGAATTTTGTTTTGTTAGAAACCAAATTCATATGATAAATCAAGAAAGAATATGAAATAATTTCAAGGCCGATTGGTACTAAATATTTGACACTGAATTCCATGAACATTTTCCTTGGCCATTCAAATCAAAACTTAATTTGAGTACAAATTTCCACACAATTCCCCGTTTAAGGAAAATTTTGAGCAAAGGTTGCCAAAAAATGAACGCCGCAGAACTATAATTAATTTCCACAGGCCGGATCGTTCCACCAGACTCGTAAACCGCAAATGTAAATAACTTTTTTCCTACATTATAAGCCAAAGTACGATAAACGTTAAGAGGCTTTCAAACAATTTAAAGAGGAATTTCCTGTATATCAAGCCAAAGTTTCATGTCTTCACAAAATCTTTAAAAGAGGCTTCAATTTTCTCATAAATCGTACAAAGATTATGCATTCCAAAAGTAGAATACAACCTAGCATCATCGGACAGACGATATGCCAGCGTTAGAGCTATTTACACTTCGAAGCAAAGTTAAATAGCATTAGGATCCCTTTTTCTCCAATTTTCAGTAAAATTTTGGCAAATATTTGAGATAAATGGACACAAAGCATCATCGTCGGACAAATGACAAGCATCAGAGCTAAGATTTTGGATTTGAAGTTAAATACCTGGGCGAGGATGCGTTCTCTTTCAAGTTTTTCTGTAAAAGCTTGGCCAACTTCGCGTTGGAGAATGTCATTGAGAAGACTGCCGAGCAAACGGCAGTCATCCTCAAACGCCTGGAACGATATCTCCTCTGCAATGTCATCCATGGTGTCCGTCATGGTGTGTTTGAGAATCGGACTTGGATTGATCGCAAAGCAAATTGCTCTGAAGACTACACTGCTGCAAATTGCTCTGAATACTACACTGCTGCGAATTGTTCTTAACCCGGCATGCTTGAGAATTCTCTTAGCGTTTTATTGAAGGTGGAGAATTATTTATTGAAGGTGGAGAATTACTAAATTCAGCAAACCTTGTGACGCCGCGTGGCACCGCCTGTCACGCCGTGCCTGTTCTTTTTCTTTTCTCAATTAAATGCGGAATATCTCGGGTATATTACGGCACAATCACAAGAATAGAATCCTGAAAGGAAATGAAGAGTAACGTGGCACCTTTCTTGCCCATGGAAAATACTCGGAGGGCGAAGCCTTTCAAAATTTAAGAAGAGTCTGGTGAAAGAAGATGGGAATCCCAAAATTTAATAAGAGTCTCGTGAAAGAGGATGGGGATACCAAAATTTTCGACCCGTGTAGCGGAGAAGATCTAGGTAGATATTTTGATGGTGGAAGCAACGGTTTAAATTTGAAAGTTCAATCGGCGTCAAACAATTTATTTGTTATGGTTATTCATTTGATGTTACACTTAGACTACGCTCCGTACTGTTCGTGTCTGTACTTTGGCAAGCAATTTTTTTGTGATGATTATCCCTTCGAATATGTGGCGAAGATTTAGTTCTATTATTTATGGCTATATTTAAGATATTTATTTTACACATGTTTTGTATGTATGTGAGTGATTATGTTCGAAACTATCAATTCAATTCAATTTGTGGTTTCAGTTCTGTTTTGCGGGTTTCATAGGCCGGCTGGTTTCGTGGACATAATTAAAAGCATTCAATTCAATTCAATCAATTAGCATATTTAGATTTTTTTTTAAATTATGTAAAAGAGGTGATGAATATTATTATGGAGGTATCTATTCTATTTTAACTCTATTCTATTTTAACTTTCATCTATAGTTAATAGATTAAAATAGATTTAAAGCTAAAAAATCATTATGAGATATGGTTGTATGATCAAAAAAATTTAAAATGTGTGTCTCCCTAGTGAATAGATTAAAACAGTTTTAAAGTTAAAAAAAAATGTTATAAAAGTATAGTTCAAAAAATTATTTATTTTGTTGTATTGGAGTTTTTTTGAATTTGATTTTTTTTTTCACGGATTTGTTTGCCACCTATATATATACATTGTCGTGTTGTCATTGTAAAATTATGCCTCTTGGCTTATTAGTGTATGTATCAACTAGCACTTACACCTAAAGGAGATTCAATGATTACGCCCATTGAAAATTATATGTATGCTAATATATTAGAGAGTATGTGTTTGTGAATGGGTGTGTATGGATGCAATGTGCTCCAAGTTCTACTTGCATGTGGCTGGATTGAACAATTAATAATAAGTGCTAAATAATGAGATGAAATTAACTTAGACAAATCTTGATTTTTTCCACTTAGACAAATCTAGATTTTTTTCTTAAAGAAATTAGGTATTATCTGACTTTGAAATATTTGCATGCAAATTTAAAACATAAAGCAATGCAAATGAAAAAAGAAAGTTATCATAGAATTAGCAAAAAAACATTAAAAATGGAAATAGAATGTTCCCATCCAGTTGGCAAATCAATATGTATTTGGCTTTTACATGGTAAGTGAGATTTTGGAGGCTTTCACCTGATATTTTAGAGGATTTTACCATTAAACGGTAGCTAAAACTTGTTTTTTGATGACTGGATAGTTGTTTGAGGCGTGAGACTTGTTTCAAGCTCAAATCTCACACTATGTAGCCTATTTGCTAATTAATTATGTTATATGGACAATAATGTTTTAAATTATAGTGACTCATATTTATTTGAAAGTAAATATTTTGACTATTTTTTACTAATCATGTATGATATGGATGCATGCATGATGATCACATATATATAGGGATATAAGTATGGTTTGTATAGAACTTAACTTTTGTCCACACACATCTTATATGAATCTTGATTGTATGTCTAAAATCACTTCTTCCATGTCATACAATCTTCCTAAAATTAAATTATATTTTATAGAAAAAAATGACTAAATACACTCATACAACCATCAAATTTAGGACCTTGGTGAACCTCGATGTTATTTTATATTTTCAAGTTCAATCATTGAAGTTCTCAAATATTTTAGAAATAGAAATGAAGTTTAATGGTGAAATTGTGTAGCTGTGTTCTTTTTCTTCTTCTAGCATTAGTATCTCGAAATTTATTATTCACTTTTATAATTCAAGTCTATGATTACAGAAGTGATCTAGATCACATGCATGCTATAGATCCAAATCCTAAAACTCCAAATTTTAAATATAAATATTTGTCACCCTTTTCACTTGATCACTATGAGTCAACTAAAATACAAACTGTATAAATTGCATACCATGGTGTATAAAGTACATGTGTAACATCATACATCATAATACTCAAGTAATCTCAAGAATTTACTAGAAGGTAAATAAACTTAGTAAACATGAGAGAATTATTTTTTTAATTAAAACATTTGTATAAGCACAAGAATTTAAAGTACAACTTTTCTAGATAAATTCAAACTTGAATTCACATGTAATTGTAACTAGAATCAAGAGAATTCCTTACACTTTTCATTTATATCACATAAGATATACTTAGCATAAAAAATAGTTTTACCTCATAGGTTGATTGTCATAAACCATAACATGGAGTTCACTGCATCTAGAATGTTGATGTTGATCTTCACGAGACTCAATGAGTCTTCTGCTACAGAGGGAGGGCATCATCCTAGTGCTTTTCCTCCAACTGCGGACTCAAGTGGTCCCCGCACACTTCCCAACTGGAAGCGCCCCGGCCCTTCACGAAGGGTATAGATATAAGGAGTTGTCAAGTTTCACCATCTAAATCCTAGTGATGTGTCCTACAAAACTCAATCGACCATACAACTCTAGATCCCTTCTAGCTAAGTATGATCACTCTGATTGGTCATGCCATCTAGACACACACCTCTAACTCATCTTAGAACTATCACAATCTGAAGTTTTAATTACTCTATTGGTACTCTAGATATAACTAGTCTATAAAGAAAACCATTCTAGTCAATCCGACTTAGAATTAATCCATAATTAATTATAAACATGTAATGTAAAGATTTAGATATTTCAAACCTTTTCAAAAGTCCCTTATTGCATTCTTGCAATATCTAGGGTTTATGACGTCCTGTCATTTACTTCTCAAGATTCAATACCCAACATCTCATTGTGTTTAATTGAGTTTCACATTATCGAAGAATCTCTTAAAGTGCTATAAAGACTTCCTGTCTTGATCTATAGTTTTCTCGACCTTTCACTGACAATCAAAATATATATGTACAATGTCATTTCTGACATAAGAGTTATAGATTTCCTACATCCTCCTTGTTTCAATACTAGGGTTTAGCTTCTCTAACCCAACGCATAGAAATATCATCATCCTTGATTCTCCAAAGGTAATAACATAAGTGTAACTAACCATAAGAACAAAATGCCTCTAGTCTCTCCTAGACCACTTGACATTGTTTGAATTCACATTTTACGTACATGAATAAAAATAGTATTCAAGGTATTTCCTTGCCAATATAATATCTCAAAAATACTATCATTTCATATCAATAGTCTTGATCTAAGTCAATCTTTCAACCCTTAAAAGGTTTGATTTTTTTTAAAAGATAATAATCTATCTTCGACCCCTTGGTCTATTTGAGTCTACTAACTTTCAACCTAGGTTAAGTTATGAACTCATAAATAACTTCCTTTATTTCTTACACCTTTATCGATCTTAATAGTTTACCACCGTCATATTGAATTGAGTTACGAATCTCTCCTTATGTCCCACCTTGAGGTAAGTCATTCCAGTGATACCCAATCTTGGGCTACCTATGTCTTATGTGCACTTAGTACTAAAATAAGTTCTATTGAACAAGAACTATGAGATCTATATCGTTGCATTTCCTAGTTTATTCTCTCTCCTGAGACAACATAGCACAAGTACTAATGGTTAATAGAAAGGCATCTAAATTTCCACATCCCTGGATCACCTATTCTCCTGGATTTGTTTTACAAAAATGTTGTGTAAAACTCAATTTCGTAAAAGGTATTCTCTATCCATAGTGCAACATTGTCGCTTCAATATCAAAAGGATATTATCATTACTAAAACCTCTATTCCAAATAAATAACAGAGATATGCTTCTAAAAGCAAGAATACATCTATTAAACTATCGTAGTCTTCACCCTAGATATTCCATTATATCCTTATACTTCTCTTTTAAGGGAATACTGATTTGGTCTTTCCATTCTCTAGAACTTGTACTGTTTTCCTTTTTAGGATGCATGTTCAACAAGCTAATAAAAGATTACATAGATTCATCCTTTCTTTCTTGTAATCAAAAATTGTTAAGATATACATCCGTAATAAACTCATGTTCAACAAGCTAATAAAAGATTACATAGATTCATCCTTTCTTTCTTGTAATCAAAAATTGTTAAGATATACATCCATAATAAACTCTTTATTTGCAAGCCCGTAAAATAAGTTAAGGATAGAGAAAATCATGCCCGTATAACGGTGCTATTCTGCACTCCTTACCAGCGATGCTTCTCCAAGCTTGTGGAAACATAATATTTATAATCTCTTCTAATCCTTCTTCGGAGCAATCAAGGTCCGAACTTTTGTAGAAATCTCTTAGCACCTTACGTTAGCCATTCTTGGAATTTTCTACACAAAATCGTAAAACTAGCACGTCGCCTTCCATTTGTCTTTAGGGTTGTTGTCACTCCACAGATGAGGAAATTCTCTCAATGCCATGAGTTTGGTATTTACTCCTGCATACGTGTTTACATTTCTAGAAGTCTCAAAAGCTCTTTGGCCAATTCGTTTTATGCATATCCTTCAATCCTTGGTCAATTATCAAAATTCATTTTGGCCTTAATGTAAGGTGGTAGATTCTATACTTGAATTTGGTGGTCTCTTGACTGGTTGAGTCCTCTCCTCTCATGTCTTTTGTTTTTCTACGTATGTCATATACTTAGAAAAGGTCAATATCAACCACCGTAAGCATGCTCCTCGCATTCTCGCAAAGTGGATAGGCTTCCTCAAACTTGCAAATTTGTATCACAACCAACGACCAATGAAAAACCCTCAAAATGCAAATCAACTCAGGTCCAATAACTAATAACATGGCACTGTGAGTGCATTAAAAAAAGATCAGAAATATTTTTCCTTCTCCCTATTCATTGGTTTCAGCCACCTGAGTTTCACGTGAAGATGGATTGACTCCCCTCCGCCTGTTCTTAAGTAATCTTGCTTAATATTCTTCTCCACTTT
Source organism: Sequoia sempervirens (assembly GCA_007258455.2). Lineage (NCBI taxonomy): Eukaryota > Viridiplantae > Streptophyta > Pinopsida > Cupressales > Cupressaceae > Sequoia > Sequoia sempervirens. Next base: position 287,925 of record VDFB02071318.1, on the reverse strand, counting down.
TCTTCCCTTTTCCGTCTCTCTCCAGAATGACCTCTTGATTCCCTATTCCCGCGTAAACGCACAACTACCACTACTCATCGTTGCTTGAAAAACAGTTATATAACTGTGTAAAACTGAAACCCATTTTCTTCCCTCTAGAATCGGTTATAAAAAAATTGATATAGAGGTACATAAAGAAAGATCGTTATAAAACTAATTCCAATCAGATTTTCATGCCGCTTCAATGGTTCCTCTGATTTCGTTTTTCACAACTATAGCTGGGAAGAGAAAAACAACCGAAACCCATTATCTAAGCGATTACGAGAGCTAGATTCATGTGGTGAATTCCACAGTCTGAAGTGTCAACTATTTAAACAAGCATTAATATTCCAATATGTGCCACCTCAAGTTAAGTTCCACAACTTATTATAGCTCGACAACATTTGAATTATATTGGAACACTTTCAATTTCTTATATTCAAGCTCGTTGCCTTTATGGCCTTACTAATATTTGAAAAGCTATTAAGCTTTCACCACCTTCACCCTGTCGGTCGTGGCTAAACAAAATCCATTTTTTTATATAAAAGAACACTTAAAGGAATAGGAATATCTATGTTGTCTCAATAATCAATAAGCTCCTCAATTGAGTTGAGAAAACTTATCGATATATCATACCCCTACATAAAAGGAGTCTTGTCGAAAAAATGGACTCAACGACTAGCTTAGTCATTTAAAAGTATCACCAAATACAAACACATATAAATGACAAATCATTCTGAAATTTAGAGTTGGTAACACAATCTTACACGATCAATGAGTCTATTGATCTTTTGTCGTCTCTCGGGCGTATTCACCCCATAAAATGAACTCATGGGTGAGTATCATAGTGAATTCCTTTTGCAAGGAATCGGGCTATCATATTAGTTCCTCAACTTATTAAACCAATTCAAACTATTAAAAAGAAAATAGACAAAATGAACAACTAATTACACAATTGAGGTCACAGCGAAACTCGTTTACGACATAAGAAGTGACGTGCTTGGTAGAAAACTGTCTCAGTCGCAAAACAACTAATGTTCAACCTTGACAACGTCACTATCCCTAAAAGGACTAGGTTGACGTTAAGCAATTAGAAATAGACTTAAGACGGTGACAACCTATTCTATTCCTTGTATCCATTCCCTTCTCTCTGATGATGCTCTCCCTCCCTTTCTCGGAGGGCAAAAACCTGTTTCCTGAATGCAACTTGCAATCAACAACACAAGATTAGTGTTTCAGTAATCATTTTCATAATCCTCATGAGATCATCACATCCTGAAAACTTTTAAACACATGTCAAATTTTAGTCAAATAAACATGACTCATGGAAACATTGATTTTTCTAGCCATTTTAACTAAACGTCAAATCAATGAAATATGCATAATCATCTACTAATTACTTCAAAGTAAAATGTAAAACATAGTTTTAAAGTTAGGGGTGTAACAACATGCTTATAATTCAATTGCAAATGAACAAAAAGAATTTACATCAACATTTACATTATCATTTAAGGATCACATTATACACTTTCTTCTTATTTTTAACCTTGGTTCATTGTCTTTGAATCATTCTATTTGAGGTCTAATTGAGGAGAATTTGACCAAATCCAAACATCAAAAGAATGAGGTGAACAAGTTTTAGATTGCAAAAGTTTTTCAAATTAGGTCTACAAGTTATAATTTTAGACCTACATTCAAGAATTACTTCTACACTCATCAAAGTGAACCTAAACAATACACAGTCAAATTTCTAATTTACGAGTCAACAATAGATTAAATATTTCAAATGCCTTTACAAATCTAGATTTCTAACACCTAGACAAAGACTTCTATATTAAAATAAAAGCTAAGCATCTATGTAATTAATTCATTTAATTGTCATAAAATAATAACACATTTAATTATTTTGTCCCAACTCATTTAGTATAGGTTAATTGTTTGTTGATTGATTGCATTTTTTTAGTTACCCAAGATTATGTTATGTAGAGGTATTTTCCACTCTACATATGTGGGAATCCAACATTCTTTCATGACCTAGTATTTGACCTTAGGGTTTAGCCTTCTTTCTAATAAAGGCTTATGAGTTTTTTTTTTGTACTTACATCTTTTTATTTTAAATTTATTGAAGGTTTGGATTTATCCTTGTTTGTGTTTACTTACCATACCTTTATTAGGGATTCAATGCCCATAGTGTTATATTTCTTTGATTATGCAAAACCATACTAAATTACCTTAAATCATATGTAGTTAATATCTTTATTTTGTGATTATGATTTTTCATATTGACAAGGACTAGCTACCATCTATTTGACATGAGGTGGACGCAAATTAATTTTGCCCCTCTCACATGTTGAGGGAGAGTATCATCCGAGAACAAATGACATATAGCGAGCACATGGAAGTTAAATCATGTTATATAAAAACCCACACACCTACACAAGTTTATAATCTAATTGTATGATGATGCATTGTACGCATGTATACGTATAACTGAGCACCATTGTGAGGTTTTTTATGAAGTCACTTTATATTTGTATGGTTTCATTATGTAAAAATTAATCTTTAGGTTTATTTTTCCATGCTTGAATTGGCTTGAATTATGATTATCATTTTTTAGATTGAGCTCGTAGGGTTTCAAGAGGAATAATTTTATTTGAAATAGTTTTTTTTTAAAACGGATGCCCTAAAGGCTTTTACTTTGATTTCAACCATGAGGAAATGGTGGAGTTCATGACGATATGGAGGATGACTTGGAATGTTATTTTCTAAGCATTTCTACCACATATTTAGTGTGGTGGAAGAGGAGTTATAATGGGGAATTTATAACATTAATTTCCTTTGTAGTTGGTGATGACAAAATTAGAAAATAGATGTTTTATGTGTTAGAAATCTAAAATAGATGAATAACCATGATCTTTCTATGAGAGAGATATGTTATAAAATTTTAAATAAAATAACATAATTATAGACTTGTGATTCAAAGAGATGTGCAAATGTCAAGATGACAATATTGCATTAGGAGCTCGAAGCAAGGTTGTAGAAGAATGATTGCATTCATCAATGTACATGTATACCAAAGTATGCAACCATGAATATGCAAGGGTATGCAAGTGTATGCATTAACAAGCTAGGTAGTGATTTTATATAAAGCTAGGGAGAGGATGGAGATGGAAAATCCAACCAATAGGGAGTGACCACTAGGTAGTCTAAAAATAGTAAATGCTCCTCCCTTTTAGGATGGTGAAACCCCAAAACCTTATCTCCTAGTTATTAAATAATTATAGTTGCTTTATTAACCTAAGCAAGTTTAATAAAAGTGTAGGAAAAACCTAGGACTAAGGAAAAATAAGTTAATCCATTAGAAAAATAAAAATCTACACTAACATTATGTTGGAAATAAATCGATAGGTGTTTGAAGGGCACCATCATTTTGGGCCATGACATTCATTTTGGAGACATTTTTGGAGTTGGGCATTTGGTTTAATGTGCATGTGCTAGAAATTAGAAGAATTGAAACTATAAATGCAAAGAAAAGGTGAACGGTAAGTGGTTGACCTCACTTTCTTATGCGTTGAATCTCTTTTTGTGGGTACAAACCATATATATACATTTTGGGTATGCATTTTCCACTACTATAGAGGTTATTTATGAGTTTATGAATGAATATAGATATGTGAAAATATATATTTCACTTGTTAATGAATATAGATATATGTACATATATACATATATGTATATGTAAACGATGATTTTGGCACCTTAATGTTCTCTAACTCTTCTAGGGTTTTTCACCTAAAAGGAGATATGGGCCAAAATGCTAAAGTCTAAATTCAAGATTAATGTAATGAGGGATGAAGTGTGTCTAAATGTAATGTCGTAAGTGAAATAAACTGAAAAATAAAGATTATTAATGTAAAACCTAAGAAATACAAAGTGTTGGAAAACACATTGTGATATGCAAACATGAACTAAATGACCTAAAAATGGAAATAAAACCAACTAGAAAGTTGTAAGACAAAAGGTGTGCACCTAGAAGTGTGTTGTAGACTTGAATCAACTCTGAAATTCTTGAAATTCTGATTTTTAAGCTTGATGAGACATTTGTGCCAAGATGGGCGACTTAGTCCACTTTTGGAAAAAAAATTGGGAAACTGTATCGGAACCCATTTCGACCAAATGGGTATCCAAATCTACAAAAAAAATGAAAAAAAATTCCAATGGGACTAAGTCACCACTAGTGGTGACTTAGTCCACTTCTGAATTTCTAAAAAATTTAGAAGTGGAAACAAAAGCCCTAGGTCTGCACTCTGGTTTCCCATAGGTGTCTGCTTCTGAAACTCTGATTTTTGAACCTGAAAATGAGTTTTTGTTAATATTTTGACTTGTTGAATGAAGAGAAGACTTGAGCAACCTTGCAACTTGATCTCCAATGATTTCCAAGCTTCCAAGAGTCCTAAATCTACAAACACACAAGAAGAGAAGAAGAAATGTTGAATGTTAGGGCATGGGGGTTTGCCTTGGTCAAACCCCTTTTAGGTAATTAAACCAAAATGATGAAAGAATGGAATGAAACATGCAATAATTGAGTTGATTACCTTTCCATGATGTTTGATCTTGAATGTCTACAACAAAACATGAGTAATCTGCCCTTGAATGTCTTAGGAAGCTATCTTGATGGCTTGCAATGATAAAACCCTAGCTTGCTTGACTTGAGAACAAGATGAGTGATGAGTTATGACTTAAGATGAGTTAGGAGATTGTAGGAGATGTAAAATGAGGAGAAACACACTTATTTATATACACTCTCATGCCTAAATTCCCGAAGAATACCTCATCACAGGCCGACCTTAGGTCTTAAAGAATAAAAACCTGAAAGAAATTTGAATTAATTTTGATTTTTGTGCCACATGGGACTAAGTCACCCAAGGTGGCGACTTAGTCCACCTAGAAAATTTTGAGTGGATGTCAGAGATTAAGATGTATTAAATGTTGTTTATTGGGTTCTTCAACAAGACACTTAATTAAGGCTTGTAAGTGCATAAAGGGGTCATTTAAAGCATAACAAAGGTGTAAATATTGATGAAAATCCTAAGGAAGTGTGAAATTTTGTTACAAAACTTTGAAATAGGTATTGGTAAGGTTATTTAGGTGAATTATAGCATTATGTTCCTAGAAAAGTGTGAAGATATATTACAACACCTTACAACACTCTTGCAAGCCATCAATAAATGTATTTTATTCAATTTACAAGGGCCCAAGACCTAGTGTGGATGTGAAAACACCTCACAACACTAAATCAAGGCCTCATTAAGTCTAATTTGTCATCAATTATTCTCATATCAAGCAAAGTATACACTTTTTTGGCAACACAGTATATATGCATATATATGTATATATGTATATACATATATACATATATGTATATGCATATATACATATATGTATATGCATATATGCATATATATGTATATATATATATACATGTATGTATGTGTATATACATGTATGTATGTATATATGTAAATATAAATGTGCATATATGTATATATGTATACATATATGTATATATGTATACATATATGTATATATGTATACATATATGTATATATGTATACATATATGTATATATGTATACATATATGTATATATGTATATGTGTGTGTGTGTGTGTGTATATATATATATATATATATATTCTAAACATCAACACTAAGGATGTACATACCCTATTATATTAATATTTTGTGGTGCTAAGTCATATGTTTGGTTTCATCCATGTTAATTGCATTTGCTTAAATATGTTGAGTCCATATTTCTTTAAGATATTTTGCTACACAATTTATATGCCTTATGAAAGCTATCACAAACCCTCAATCCAATATATAAATATTATGCAACCAAACCATATTCTCTATGACATTTTATCAAACAATTCGCTAGTCTTATCTAGGCATTTGATCCAATGAGTTTTTACATATAAAATTTGTAATCATTGCATGTCATGAAACCACACTTGTTTGGAATATTTTATCAAAAGATTCATATGCCTTTTCCAAGAATTTGATCCAATGGATTTTAATGAATATATCATGTGCAAATATTACTTAAGGTTGTATTTCTTTGAGGCATTATGTCAATCAATTTATATAAGAGTTGAAGATTAGCTCTATATCCAAAACGACCTAAAAAAATAATGTATTCATTCCACAAGAGGGTATGCAAGAATATGAGATTGATTAATATTGAGACCTATCAATATGATGATGAGGTATGAAGTATATTACAAAGTGTATAATGACCTTGCTTATATAGGCAAGGTGGGGAGTATGATTAAACATGATTGTGGCATGTCTCTTAATCCTATGACATGAGACAACTAACAACCTAGGAATAAGGCATTAAAGTCTAGAAAGATAAGATCTAGACATGCGAACTAAGACTTCTAGAAGGAATCTTATATCCTAAGTAAAATTAACATGTGAATAATTCCCCTAAGTCCCTAACAAGATAAATTACTAGGTACAAGACATATATTCACACCAACACCCCCCTTAAGTGCAACTTAGGGAGAAGACTATTATATATATGATGCAAAGATGGCTCCTAGCTACAAGGCCATTTTAGGTACCCATGTACAAATGCAAATGAAATCTCTCATAAATAGAGAAAAGGAGAAAACCTAATGGGAGAAAACTACTCCACAAAAGAGAGAAAAGATGCAATCAAGTGATGAAAGATGGAGCACTCCATGATACCCCCAAGTACATTATCCATCACATATATACATTACAAATTCCCCCCCATAAGAGGGAAAAAGAGAGACTATGTAGCCCCCCACAATGTATAATCACCTACAAAAATGCTAAGTTCCTGAAAACAAAACATGATCCAATATTGGCAAACAACTTGTTTCCCTTTTGGAAGAAACAAAACCAAGTACAAATGCAGGAATGCTTCCCATTCTAGATAGGAATTGAAAGAAGGAAGCATAAATATGTATGATGTATTTGAAATTTGCTCATGTGTCTCATTGTTCACTAAAGATGATGATGCCACAATCAAATTAGGTACATTCCCAATCAAAGAAGGAGGAAAACCAGGACTGCAAAAACTTATTTTAAACAAGATCCAAAGATAATGATGGTTTGACAACAGTTGTGCAATTATTTCCATCAAAGAGGAGAGATAACCCCTCAAATGTGTCCTCCAAATTTGAAATGTGAGACTCCACAAACAAAGATGCAATGTTTGATAAATAAGAATCCCAATTAGGAAGATAATTAGATACATGTTGCAATGAATCAATGGAAGTTCTTAATGAATTACCAACAAAAAATGGATGGTCCTAATAAACATGAATGATGGAAGCTTTAATTAATGACTTTACACACTAAAACAATGAAGGTGAGGGTACAACAACTGACTATAAAGGAGAAGAAGGGGCATCTAAACAAACCTTGGCATCCTCATCTAAAGATTCAAAGTATTCCAAATCTTTAAACTCCCACATAGTATCATGATCATAGGGTATCCGGTCTGAAAAATGAAAAGGCCCACAAGATAATCCGAAATAAGATCATCTAGGAATGGTTGAGTATCAGGATCTCCATATATCTTCCAAATTTTAGTCCAAAGAGTATGAGTACAATCAAAATGATCAGTAGCATTCAAAGTGTCATCATCAATATGCATTGCAATGACTCCTAAGACATGATCCCTTTTGCAATTCTAAGCAAATTTCTTACTAGTTGTATCTAGAGGGGGAACAAGATCATACAAATGTGGCAACAAATGAATCCATCGGAGATGTTTTATGATGTCATCTATCCATTGTTTATAGTTTCCCCTTTTCAACATAATTAGAGAAGGATGAAATGAAAAACCCATAATGAACTATGATAAATATCCAAAATTACAAAGACATTAAGTTCCTTCAATAGAAATTAGAAACCCCCAAGCATGATGTATACTACAAATGAAGCCTTCCCAAACTGATAGAACCTCACTAGGAATTAGGGTGTCTAAGTAATTAGTCACAATACCAAATGTGTAAAATACTTAATAAATAATACCTAGGGTTGAATTTGGAAAAAGTGCATGGGCACAATAATAGAGCTCCTTAATATCTTTCTGATGTCGCATAAATCATAAAAAATAGAGGTCTAGGCAAAAAGTTATGAGCTCAAAGGTCCAAATGGGAGATTTGACTTTAGTTGGCAATAAATGTTGTCAAATCAAAATACTGAGAAATAAACTCCACCATTGCGAAGCTAGTTGAATCAACTTTCCAATGATATCTCGTTTGAAAAATTTCACCTTATGGAGCAAAAGTTATCTCGATTTGAAAAAAAGGCCCAATTTTGGGCATTGGAAGGCTAAATAGGTGCAATATTTTGGCCCCCCAAGGGTTGGTGATTGGTCACCAATGTGATCACAAGTGCTACAGGAAGGAAAAAATGAGCACCACCCAATGGGTGGCGGCGGAGCTAAGAGTGGGCGACAGGAGCGGTGGTGGCTCCTCGCCCGCCACCTCTTGGCTAAGCCCCTCCAATGGGCACGACAATACTTGGGGAAAATGAAGAAAGGGGCCTTGAGGGAACCGACAAAACTACATACCAGAAAACCTGCAATAAATGGTGTAGACTATACAATTTGATAGTCACAAAACTATTCAACTACTTTTTTTAAACCCCAAAATATTTTCGCCCTATATTTTAATAAAACCTCGATAATTATTAATTTTTACTTGAAATAAAATGACCTAACTATTACAATGCGTAAAAAATATTAAAAAATATTTTATTTTGTTTTTCTATGAAATTAAAAATATTGTACCGCATGTACCCGAGGGGTCATACGGCATGCCTAGGTAAAAAAATTTGCCTCAAAAACACTTGATGCCGAACATAGGCATATTTTATATAAAACTTCATCTCTTAGGTTTTCCAAACACGATGGCGAGGTTGATTTAGGCTCAAAGTGAACCAAAAGATCAGCCACCTCTAGATCTTGAAATCTTCAAGCCCTTATAACTTTGGCAAAAAATATTGGATTTAGGCGAAAAAAAAGCCAATCTTGACTTTCTCAACTACCTTAAACTCGAAAATGAGCTCAAATTTCCTCCAAAATGAGCCAAAAATAATCTTAAATGAAAAACCACATAGAGAAACCCTCCAAATCTAGTATTGTTTTAAGTTTTTCTAATTCTCAGGTTCACCATATGGCGCAAGGGAAGAGCATACTCAACCTTAATAAAAATAACCTAGATCTCTCACTAGCAATAGCTCAACCCTCAGATATGAGAAGGGTTTTGAAAGGCTTGGCTTTGGTACCATGTAAGAGCTGAAGATTAGTTCTATACCCAAGACCAACTACAAAAATAATGGATTCCTTCCACAAGAGGGTATGCAAGAATATGAGTTTGCTTAATATTGAGACCTATCAATATGATGATGAGGTGTGAAGTATATTACAAAGTGTACAATGACCTTGCTTATATAGACAAGGTGGGGAATGGGACTAAACATGATTGTTACATGTGTCTTAATCCTATGACATGAGACAACTAACAACTTGGAATCGAGCATTAAAGTCTAGAAAGATAAGATCTAGACATGCCAACTAAAACTTCTAGAAGGAATCTTATATCCTAAGTAAACTTAACATGTGAATAAGTTCCCTAAGTCCCTAGCAAGATAAATTACTAGGTGCAAGACATATATTCACACCAACAGTTTATGCACCCTACGCATACATATTACCATTGCTAGTGTGTTCATAGTTTCCATTATAAGAATAATTTACTATATTGTATGTATATAAAAATTACACACACACACATTAGCATTAAATATGATGCTTCTAATATATTCAAAGTATGCCATTTTTCATATTTGTGGGGCATGTACTTGAGAAAGATAAGAAAAGGATATATGTATTAGTTGTCTCGGCTTTAGCATAATGAATGCACAAAAGATGCATGATAATTTTTTTTGTAATAGTTGTTATTCTCTACAATTATTTAGTAGTATTAGTCAACTTTATAGAGGAATATAAATGTAAATGGACAAAACAAATAAATATGCATGATTAAATACCTATAGGTATATGTATTTGATTTATAGCATGGAAATGAGTGCTAATGAAACTACTTGTTTCAATAGTATTTAAAATACCAAAAATTATTAAGACCAACTTAGGGGTAGTATATGTTAAGGGAAAGTGGTGTTAATATGATAATTTATAAAATTTGGTGTGTTAGTCTATACTTTGTGTTTCGCCATTTTATGGTCATTTTGGATGAGTCAAGCAAGAGATAGTAGTGTTGTGAATAGATGCCTCTCATATACATATAAATTATAATTAAACATTCTAGACAAAGCAATGCTATATATGTATGCATCATTAATTGATTGTAATCTCATGATTGCGTTACAATTAGAATTCATCAATAGTTAAAGGGTATCTAGGGTCTGCATGATTGACTACATGTGATAGCGATTGTACTTATATACACTTGGTTCTTAGATTTGGTTATGGTTTTGCTACAAATGTCATTATTTTCCATCTTCATTTAAGGCTCAAGACACTTCCAATAGGAATATGAGTGGGGAACCACTTTTTCTATGGTTGGAGGTAAAGTGCTTAAATGATGCTCTCTTGTATACAACTTTGCAATCATATTTTCTACACTCATATGAGATGACTACATGGCCATTGATCATCCATTTATTATGAATTAAATATATATATATATATATATATATATATATATATATATATATATATAATCATATTTTCTACACTCATATGAGATGACTACATGGCCATTGATCATCCATTTATTATGAATTAAATATATATATATATATATATATATATATATATTATAACTTGATGAACACTAGTGTGTTGATAGGAGAATAGTCTTATTATTGATTTGAATATTAATATAACACTTGTAACATGTATCTTGATGTAATATATAAATGGTAAAAATAAAGCATCTAAATGCAATTTTTTAGTTTTTTCTTTCCAAGTACATCACTTGCTTTAAATGTGGTATCAAAGCATAGGTTCAAACACTAGGACCTATGAGCCTATTGGATTTTATGTAAGACTACTAGATTAATTAAACTTAGGCTAACTAACAGTATTTTTCATTTCTCTAAATTTGAATATGGGAGGATCCAGGTCAAGGAAGTGGCCCTAAAGGAAGAACAAGAATAAGAGTTAGATCAAGTCAAAAGGGAACTCTACCAAACCACCTCGTGAGGAGGATATCTAACTATCTAACTTTAAAACCCTAACATCAACTATGGGTCTTATATAGTTAAACTCATGAAAATAAGTGAAATCTAAGGTTGAAATTAAAACAAAACCAAAGATACCTCATGTAGTGCATGCCATACTTTTTGGTTGTATATTTTATGCCCTAGCATGAGTAAGGAAGTAATAGAGGAGTACTTACATATACATCTTACCTCAAATAGTATGAAAGTACACTCTAAGGATGAAAAATCTAAGGAATTCAAGTAGTATTATGAAATTTTATTAAAGAATCCTTTACTATAAATAAGGATGCATGACTTCCATATTTTATGAGATACCTTGTTCTTTCATTCCACATCCTTTTCCATTATTACCAAATTATTTCAAAAGTTGGTAACCTCTTCCATAAATTTTTTTCATTTCTGCTAAGGAAGGTGGTTTTTCATAGTCATTTTCATCATATGATGTGTAAACCATGTTCTCCTTACTACTAGAAGTTGTGAAATCTTGTGTCTTGGATATTTCAATATTATATTTTGTTGATATCACTACAGCTTCTTTCTCTTATTCCTTCATTTTTTCTATAATCTTGTATTCTCCCATGAAAATAGGTGTGAAATCTAATGATCCCCAATCATCATCCAACAAATTTTTCACTGATGAAAGAGGCTCATTTTTATCCTCAAATTGTAAAGGCTCTACTTTTGCACTTGGTGTCAATGTTCTAAGAAAATCCTTTATTCCTATTTCAATTTGTAAACACTGTTCAGATTTAGGGCCAACTTTTATCATGTAAACCTTATTGTTGTATACATACTTTAGTGAATGATGAAGCGTTGAAGGCACTGCATTCATTTCATGAATCCATGGTCTACCCAAGAGAAGATTATATGAAAGATATTGGGGCATGACATGGATAGGAGTTTATAAAGTAACATAACCGACTTTGACAAGTAATGTTATCACACAAAGTGGTTGTTTTCCCACATTATCAAAACCACAGATGGACAAAGAATCTAGTTGAATTTTAGTCTTGTCCACTCCAATTTTATCCAATAGATTTACACTACAAACATTAAGTCTCGAGCCATTAGCAACTAGAGTACACCTAATCTGAGATAACACTTTGATTATCAGTCATTAATTTTGAAATCCTATTTCTTTTTTGATGTTTGAGGGTCGTCTAGTGGAAGAAATTAGTGTTCTGGTCCTCTTCTTTGAGCCATTGAGCCCTCAATTTTTGTTTCAAAAAAAATCCTCTTTCTTAATGAGTTTATGGAGAATATTGAAGGTAATTTTCTCTCTTGTACAAAGATCCTCTAATTCCCCAACAAAGAGATATTTTTTATGATGAAGTCAAAGTTGTGGTCTTCTCATTTGACCCTTGCAAAGCTTTGGGACCTAACAAATTTCCTCTTTCCTTTTTCCAAATTTATTGAAATATTGTTGGCTCTGATATTATTCAAGTTGTAAGAGAATTCTTCAACTCTAAATGAATCCATAAGGAGAAAAACAAAACCTTCCTTTTTTTGGTTCCCAAACATCCTAGTGCAAAACAAATCTTAGACCTATAAGTTTGTGCAACATCATTTATAAGACCTTCTCCAAATTGATGGTCCTGAGAATCTAACCTTTCTTGGAGAAAATTATACATCAAAATAAAAAAGGGGTTTTTCCCTAGAATACAAATAATGGATGCTACCATCATGTTTCATGAAACTCTCAACTCTATACAAAATTAATAAGGAAGATAATATCTCTAAAGCTTATGACCAAGTCTCCTAGTAGTTTCTCTCCAAAGTCCTATCCAATTTTAGCTTTAAGAATAAAATATTTAAGATATTGCAATTATGTTTCATAGCCCCCTCCTCCATTTTGATAGGTGATAGCCTACATGACAATTTTAATTCCTTGGGGATCTAAGGCAAGGAGGCCCTCTCTCCCCCTACCGTTTCATTATCCTTGTAGAGGTCTTGGGAAAAAATATTGATTAAAGAATTAGTAAAGAAAAGTTATTTTTTTTCAATATTGTGTCCCTACTCTATAGGTGGTGAGATATAACTCTTAGAATATGTTAGAGTCACTCAAGGACTCAAGCCTCCAAAATCATCTACAAAAGCCAACAACAACCTTCCACAAGAGGGAAAATCAAGAACATGGAATTGCAACAATGGATGCAAGATGTGGCCAATATGCAATACTCAAGATTGCAATGATGTATTGGACTTGCACAATAGAAAATGAGATTGATGATAATGTACATATGAAGCCTTGCTTATATAGGCAAGGGTGATGACATACCTACAATAAATGAATGTGTCATAATTAAATGACATGAGTCAACATTAAATAGCCTAGGACACAAGAATTAAATTAAAGCCAACTAGATAAGATAAGTGACAACTAATGCTTAACTAGAAAGATTCCCCCTAATTAATGCTAACTAGAAAGATACACTCATAGGACCTCAGTGGACTTAACAATGTAAATAGGACCTAGATAAGACTAGATAGGAAAAATACCTATTTACACCAACACCCCCCTTAAGTACAACTTAGGGAGTCGATTGTTAAGAAAATGACACAAAGATGGGTCCCAACTGTGAGGCCATGTTAGGTACCCATGTATAAATACAAATAAAATCTCTCACAAATGGGGAAAAGGATAAAACCCAATGAAACAAAAATCCTCCCCAAAAGAGAGATGAAAAAACAAAATACTCTCAATGATGCATGAGAGGGACAAAACCCCATCTGAGGAAAATGACCCCCCCATGAGAGAGAAGAAGAGAGACCATGCAACCCCCCCACAATGGTGAGTCTCTTGCAATGGTAGAAGCTCGACATTGAATATTGAAGATGATCCAATCTCGTCAAACAACATTCCTCCCCTTAGGAAGAAACAAAACCAAGATGATATGCAGGATGTCGTCCCATTCCAAAAAAGAAGATAGGGGAAGAAGAATGATGTGATGTCTCTAAAGATGCTCAAGTGTCTCCATGTCAATTTCAAAAGCTGAAAAACTCCAAACATGCATCCTAGGCCACCCAACTGAAGATGTCAATCCAAAACCTCCTAGAGATGAATGTAGAACATACTCCAAAGATAAAGAAACCACCTCCTATGAAGAAGCCTCCTCCAAATGTTGTCCAAAGGTATCCACACTCATATCAAACTGCAAAGAGTGATCATGTAGAGAATGAACAAGAGGGTCAAAGTATTCCCTTGCAACAACTGAAGAAGAATCATCTCCATCAAAGGGAAGATGTATACAATCAATGGTGTCTCCCAAATCTGAAATGTGAGACTCAACAAACAACCCACAAATGTCTGTCAAGTATGCATCCCAAGTGGATATAGCTGGAAGACGATGTAGATCCCGCTACATTGAATCACAAGAGGCCAAACCTATGCCAATATGAGCATCATCAAATACAACAAAAGATGGAGGAGATGAAATGCAAGGCTCAAGAACAGGATCGGATGTGAGAACACCCAAGTTCAAGAATCCAAATGTCTCCTTTGAATCATGGTTCACACTAAAAGTGTGATCAACACTTGAAGGAACAATGTCACCATTAGAAGCAAAATATGCAAAGGTATACAACTGAGATAAATGATCAACTATCCTAGTGGCAATAATCTCTCTACTCCCCAAATTACGAATAATAACTGAATCATGAGTAAACTCCACAGTCCTCCCATCTCCACCATGTGTAATATGATATATGGAAATAAGTTTGTTCATCAAATGAGGAACACACAAAACATCCTAGAAAGTGTTTTCCCCAAGGCTAACAGATCCATTCCCAAGTACACTCATGTATGTATTGTTTCCCATCAAAATAGGAGACATAGTGCATGGCTCGAAAGGAGAGAATATAGACTATGAAGATTCCATATGATGAGAAGCTCCCGAATCTAGAAGTCATCTCCTTGATCTTGGACTTGAAATAGCACAAAGAGCGTGTCCTTTATTTCCTAAAGTAGTAGCTAAATCAACACGACCTTTGCCCTTATTAGACTGTTTTGAAGATGAAGAAGAAGATGATGACTCAAACATTCTAGAAAGTAAATCAGTATCATTATTTTTGAGAAGATGCTTCAACTCATCAAGATCCTTCTTGTAAAAATAATGTTCATCATACCCAAGCTTCTTGCAATACAAATAAGTAGACTTCTCCTTCTTAGATGATTTATCTGAGGAAGAGGATCTATTCCTTGGTTGATTTGAATGCGGTTTGTTCTTTGATTTCTTTTGCTTCTTATCAGTAGTATCTAGTTCTTTCACCTAACTAGCCAACAATGCCTGAGATTTAGAAGATGTTGAAACCCATCAAGATAAACTTTTGTTGCTCATGTATCAACATCTCAAAAAATGATGCAAATGAAGGGGTAGTATATGTAGACCCCATAGTCAACCTATGAGTATGAAAGATAGAAACAAAAGCAGCATAATCAGGGCCAAGTTTGTTCAATGAATTTTAGACCAACTAAATGTCCTTAGATTATCAATACCACATGCTTTACATTCCTCCCTTAGATCATTAATCCTAGTGATGTAGTCCTAGATGTTGTCAAAGTTCTTAGGATCTAGGCTCATCAACTCATTATCAAGTTGATAGCCTCTAACTTCATCTGTAGAACCATATAGTGTTTTTAACTTGTTCCAAGCCTCATGAGAATTCTTACATGATTCAATTTAAAACAAAAAATCTTGAGAAACTAGTTTACGAAGACATCCAAGAGCTTTGGTATGTTCAATCATCCATTTAATTTTTTTTTATCAATAGGTTCAGGTACCTTATTCTCGACATATAGAGAGTGACCCTCATTCATTAGTATACTTCATGCATGTTGATGCCATGTTGAATAGTTATATGATGTTAGCAAAGGAACCTTAGAATGATCCATGAAAAATGAAGAGAGCACTAGCAAACAGATCAAGGAAAAGCACTAAGAGACCCCCCAACCAATCAGTCAATAACCCCCTGATAGAAAGTGGCAATTATAAATGCCACTTGCCAACAACAACAAAGTGAACTGACCTTAGTGCATGTAGAATGCCAAATTTGGCCACAAGCTCAAATTAAAAGTTTTATGTAATATTAGAGATAAATTTGATCACACCACTGCAAATTACACAAAAAATTATGCACTTAAAAAAAAACACTCAAAAATGTTACCATATGAGCGAGAACAAAGCCTCGGAAGTTCTAATAATGAGAACGACTCAGTAACAACTTTGAAAATCTACAATTCTAGAAAAAACCAGGCACAAAAATCAAAAACCAATTGCACCACTGCATAGAGCACATAATTCTACCCCAAATAAAAAAAATTGTGTTGAAAAAGAGTCCATATGACCAATTTATGAGCCTCTGAAGTTTGCCTCCAAAATGAAAGCTACCAATGGAGAGGAGGTCCAAATGGAGCGACTTGTTGATGGTCGTTTGGCCATCAAATTTAAGATAGTGAATTTTAATAGTTGTCTAGATGCCAAATTTAACACAGTGTTAGACAACAATCATTTGGCTATCAAATTTAACACATTGTTTTCTAACAGTCATTTGGCCATCAAATTTAAGATAGTCGCACAAAAAAAGCTAATTTTTTTTCCTGCATGAAAATATAAAGTATTATATATGAAAATGGGGGTTTGTTTGGCCTTCTAGATGCAACCGTGAGGTCTATTTTGCCCCAATACACACCCTACAAAAGCTCAAGTTTGAATCACTCTCATATCTAAGAAGGCGTTTTGCAACTCTGAATTGATACCATGTAGGAGTTGAGATATAGCTCTTAGAACGTCTTAGAGTCACTCAAGGACTCGAGCCTCCAAGATCATCTACAAAATCCAACAACAACCTTCCACAAGAGGGAAAAGCAAGAACATGAAATTGCAATAATAGATGCAAGATACGGTCAATGTGCAATATTCAAGATTGTAATGATGTATTGGACTTACACAATAGAAAATTAGATTGATGATAATGTACATATGAAGCCTTACTTATATAGGCAAGGGTGATGATGTACCTACAATAAATGATTGTGTCATAATTAAATGGCATGAGTCAATTTATTAAATAACCTTGGACACAAACATTAAATAAAATCCAACTAGATAAGATAAGTGACAACTAATGCTTAACTAGAAATATTCCCCCTTAACTAATTCTAACTAGAAAGATACCCTCCTAGGATCTAAGTGGACTTAACAATGTAAATAGGACCTAGATAAGACTAGATAAGAAAAATACCTATTTACACCAACATACTCAACCCTAGTTTTCATCAACAATTTTCATAGATGACACGATCTTTTTGGGGGAAGTCATAATCATTGAAGCTACATAATGGAAAAGAATCCTTAACGACTATGCCCAAATTTTTGGTCAAAAAAATAATTTTAAAAAAGTGGCATCTTCTTTTTCAATACCTCCCTAAGGATCCAAAGCATAATAGCTAGCCTACTAAACTACAATATTCAACAGCTCCCTACTTATTATCTTATAATGCCCCTCACCCAAGGAAAAATCCACAACTCCACTTGGATTAGTCTAATTGAAAGGATCCAAAGGAAACTTGCTACCTAAAAAGGTGTCCTTTTAAGCCATGTTAGCAAGCTTCAACTTTTAAAATCCTCCATGCAAAGAACTTTGGTCTACCTAATTTCAATATTCAAAATCCATAGAAATATGGTTGAGAAGATTGAACAAATTCAAATATTATTTCTTTGGTTTGGCACTGAACAAAAATAGAGATTTTTCCCTATTGTCTAGGATATGGTTTGCTCCCCTAAAAAAAATGGTGGGTTGGGCATAAGGAAGACTAATTATATGAACAAGGCCCTTTTGGTGAAGGTGGGTTGGTGGCTTATTAATTTTGACTCTGAATGGACCACTATCATGAAGGTTAAATACCTAAATGAAAGAGAGAAGATTCTTCTTTTACAATCTCGACACTTACCTTTGGGTTCTAATATCTGGAATAGCATAACCAAGATGAAGGATTTCTACCAACTAGTTTGACCATCCTTTTAATATTTCTACCTCTAAAATTCTTAACATTATTTCTAACCATAGATTTTATAAAAGATCGCTTTGGGATAAAGTTATTTGAGTTGTTGACTACTCTAGGAACTATTTTTCTAAATCTGACTATAAATTGATCGATCCTTCTCAACCTATTTCTTTTGAATGTATAAAAATATTCCTAAAATCAATTTCTTTTGGTGGACAGTTTTTTACAATAAGATCCTGACTATAGACAACCTAAAAAAAGGATTTCACATGGGGAATAGATGCTCGCTATGTGAACATAATGAAGAGAGCATAGATCATCTTCTAATCCACTACAATTATGCCTATAATGTCAAGAAAAAGATCCATGGTACAACTTTTATATTGCATGAATGTGGTAGGATAATGTTCGAAGTATTACAGATAGCTAGAAGTCCCCCCTTCCTTCATCCCTTGATTAAGAAATTATGGTGGAAATTTTTCTCTATGTGGGTTGAGGCCTATGGAAAGAAAGAAATAATAGAATTTTTATAAATCAATCCAAAACTTCGGAGTTGTTAGTTGATCTAATTTTTCACAATATTGTTGAAAACATTAGGATGGCTAATCTTTGGAAACCTAAGCTCAACCCCTCGGGTCCTGAAGAGAAGATAGCTAAAATATGGAGACTCTGATAAATTGGTTAAAGGTGACCTCTCCAATTTGGTTTGTTGTAAGACAACTAGGTAGACCCCCTGATCTTGGTTGGTACAAAAATAATTTTGATGGTTCTTCTAAGGGTAACCCAAGTATGTTGGGTGAGGGTGATCTAATAAGGGATGATAGGGGCTAGGTGATTGATGCCTATGCTGAGAACCTATGAATCCAATCTTGTAACTTTGTTGAAGCAACTGCTCCTTTTCAAGGTGTCATATTAGTTGCGAGCAAAGGTATAAAAAAAATAATCCTAGAAGGAGACTAAAAAAATATGATTGATATGATATGCTCTAAGGTCTTCCCTTGTTGGTCTTATGAATATTTAATTCATGAAATGAAATTAAAGTTGGTTAACTTTGATGAAATCAAAGTCCAACATGTGTATAGAGAAGGCAATTGCTTGGTCGATGCTCTCCCCAACCTAAGCACCTAAATTAAAGGCATCCTAACTTGGAATGATTTCTCATCATGCTCTTGGATCATAGCAGGCTCCAAGTAAAAAATGGCACATAGATTAATAATTAAATATATGTTGGAGGATGTTGGTAATGGTCTCCTTAGCACGAGGGGAAGAACTCTCTAAAGAGTTAATAATAATGCTATGGAGAGGGAAGTAATTTCATTACTTCATTGTTTATTCTCTACATTTTCACTTTGGTTTTCAAACTTGTTATCCCATACAAATTTATTAGCCCTCTCTATATCCAGATTTTCAACTATTACCTCTCCTTAACTGTGGATGGCAACCTACTTAAAAAAAAGTTGTCAAGTTGTAAAAAATTTAAATATGGGATGGAGGTTTGGGGAATTTTGTAGAAGGGAAATATTTCTTCGTATTTGGAGGCAATGAATGGTTTTGACACCATCATCTCCATTAAATTTACTATGCAGGGTATCTCATTCCACATCTTTGAGGAGGTGATTGTTTCAACCATGATTCTATAGCTGGAAAGTGTTTGTATCACCAAGAAGGTGAAGGGTCATTACCATTTTAAGACATGAAAAGGTTTCTTAAGAGAGGTAAAAAATTAATTGCCTGCAAGATGGTTTCAACTGGGAAGATCTCCTTAGGGTTTGTAAAAGGGTGGAAAAGGTTCTAATGCATTACATCATGCTAGAGAGGAGGTACAAAATGTTCCACTCTTATATCTTTCCCATTCTCAATCATTTTTTATGTAATGTGAAGATGAATTTTTCTTTTTGGCTTTACTCTTCTTTGGAAGAATCTATGCAAAAAGTGTTCTTGGCTAAAAAAAGTCACCCCTACATAGGTGCTTATCTATTTTTTATCACTTCCACCTTTCCCAAAACCTAGCCCCTCCTATTTGTCCATAGATTTATAACCCTTCCCTTTTCCATTATGGGGAAGGGCCCGCTACCAAAACCCCAAATTTGTCAGCCCTACCCCTCTACTAATTTATGCTCCCTACAGGCTAGTTTGGTGCTTTCCTTCAGTATGGACCCTTCCCCTTCTCCCTCTAGTGTTAATAAACACAAGGTATCCTTCATTAATCCTTTGTTTAGATCCACTAACTCCACCTCTAATGATGATGATTCATTTACTAATTATCTTGTGCAGGACCTAGATTTCCCTAGCTTCAATACTAGATCCAAAGTCAAGGGAAATTTTCTCTCCTATGCCCCTAGCCCCCTTTGTGACCATCCCAACCTAGAGGTGCCCTTTGAATTTGCTAACCCTTTAGACTCATTCAATTTGTTTAAGGGTAAACCTCCTTTGTTTTTTGGGCCCTCTTCTCGCCATGGTTCACAAGACACTTTCTCTATGAGATTCATGGAGGGGAACACACATTGTAGTTCATGCCTCAACCTAGAGGAAAAATTTAACACCCTACTTAAGTCCATCAACATACAAAATGATATTCTTAAATGGCAGCTAGCTTAGTAGCATATCACTAAGATGAAAATCCAAAATTTGGAGTTTGTCACCCTCTTTGAAGTCCTCAACTAGAAGATAGATGTGATTAAGGAATATATTTGGGATTATGTGAAAATCCTAGCTAATAATTTTAATAAATGGGATCATCTAGAGAAAGAGGTGGATTCTCTCAAGAATAATCAAGAAATCATTAAGAACAACATGAAGAAAATCATCACTTCAGTAAAGAAATGGTGAAGAAAATGACCACCACTTTGCATATGTTTCATTATGAGCTAGAAAAGAGAAGAGTTAAACATCATGAAAACTAGACCAACACTTCTTTGACTGGCCCCGATAAAAAAACTCAAGCTAAAAGATAGGTTGCTAAGGGAAAGACTATTGTTCAAACTAAGTTCCACTAACAATGTTGGTGTGTAGAGCTCCAAGTCTTTGGAGGCAATCTTTGAAGCAAAAATAGAGTTTCTGAATCGTGAATGGCAAGCCATTAGTGACCTCAAAATTCTCATCGAAATGTAATTGGTCCCCTCTATTCTCTTGTTGTCTTGGTCATATTTTTTTGGTCCCTGCTAGTTCTATTCTCTTTTTTAATTTTGTGTTGTTAGTTTCAATCTCACTCCTTGAGAAACTCAAATTTTTTACGTTTTGGCTACTATGTACTAGTTCTGGGCCCTTCTTGTGTTTTCACCTTAATCAAAACATTCACTAAGAATTGAAATATTTGAAAAAACTAACAAAATAATAAACCAACCATGAAAATGAGGTCAAACACATACACAAATGTGTTATAGAGTTTGGCACAAGACCATAGAGGCTAGGTAATTGATTCATACATAGGAAAATATCTTGAGATTCTATTTAGGAGAAGTGAGACGATGATGCAATATCCATGGAATTATCCTCCACATACCTTCTATTGGACAAATATTTATAAAGGTCATGCATGCTTGATTAAACACATTAAATCAAATAAAAGAATATCATAGTCAAAGCCCTATTACTTTAATATATCAACATGCTTTCGTACATGAAAATGAAGGCATGTGTAATATCTCGTAGTATGATAATCACATATATCATATCTACTCTATGTAATCATAATTATGTAATAACACAAAACACTATTCATGGTTATTTCATCAAAACATTATGTACAAATGATACCCAATCAACTCATATAGATCACAAAATGGTATTATACTATCCAAACATGGATCTAAACCATATATATTAATGTATTGATTAATCATGAATACATGATCCATAACAAGTATGGGTGAGCATGTATATGAACATCTAATGTCAAAAATAAACTACACTAATCAATAAGTAATCCCTCTATAAATTAGGTCCCCAAAATATGCTAACACACAAGAATTAGTGAGAAAAACATGTCATGGAAAGAAATACATGAGATTTTCTTACAACACAAGAACTTTCCTAAGAAAATTCATGTAATACATATCTTTATGCATATCATAGGGTGCTAAGTCAGAATATCAATCAATGCCAAGCTCTAAAAGGTAAAATTTAAGACCTTGTTGATGCAAGTGGAATCACTATTTCTTCTTATTATGCTCATTTCCTTTCTTCAAATGTTGGTAATATTGATTTAGTAGATGAAACCAAGTAAAGTAAAACCACATCTTCTACCTATGATACACATGTTATCAATCATTGCCTTCTTGATACACAAAGTTATGTAAAATCTCCTATTTCCATTTCTTCCATAACTTCCCCTTTACCACCTATTGTGACTTTGGTGCCCTTTGTCATCCTTAAGGACTGTCATATATTCCCACCTTGTCTTGTGTTATTGTTACTATTCCTATTCCTATAGTAATTGGTACACTTCCCCCTTCTCCTAACAAGATGTTGCTTCAACCTATTGCTAACATTCCTTCCCTATTTTCTATCTTCACTCTTGGTACCCATCACCCTTTTGAGACTTCTTTTATTTTTTTTCCTTGTGAGGTGCACTTTGTTATTTCAATAAATCACACCAACTCCTTCATTGATTGATTCCCTAGGTCATGTCTCATGTAGCTTCCTATTTTCTCTTATTTGTATGCTTCGTGCTATTATGGACACATTGTTAATGATTCTATGTGTTCTACAATCCTCTACATGTGTTTCCTACTACTTTGTGCATACATGTCTAAATGTTTTTTAGATGATGCATGCTATTGAGAATCACCTCTATTTTTCTAATCCAATATTTTACATATTTTTTGTCCTCACAATGATATTTTGAACATCAATGCATGGCATTGATATTGCCTCTACCTTGCTCACCCCAAAATTTATGTGCCCTCTTTCTTATGTTGGCTATCCTTATTTATATCTACAGGTTCATCTAATATGTCATTACCTATTATGTGGTACTAATAGCTTGCTTTTCATGTTTGTTGCTATTTTGTGGGGATAAATGTGGGTGCATGTCACCTTCTTTGGTAACAAGCTTCATATATATTTTATTTGCATATATTTTGGGGGAAAAATATAATTGAAGTTGGGAAGCATATGATCTTTTACATTAAAATCCCCTTCTATCTGCCTTAAAATCAATTGCATACACTCATTTGATGCAATTATTTGAAGGGGGGCACAAACCCTTATATCTCGTGTACCTTTGGAATGCTTTCCTTTTGCATGTATTGTGTATATGTTGGATTAGATATAGTGCATGCTAACATACTTGTATTGTAGGCTATATTTCATTTGACATGTTTGCATTGTAGGTTAGTTTTCCCAACATGTCTGTTTTATAGATCTAAATCTAGAGATATAAACTCTATACGAATTTTTATAGTGTACATCAAGATACATTCTAAATTTTATGTAATTTATTTTATGCATTTTACTTTTTGTAGTTTAACTAAGCTATAGATCATGCAGTGACATGAGCTTGCTAAAGCTAAGACAAAATGTAGAGTAAAAAATTATATACCTTGCAATTCCAAATCTACAGATTGCACCCATTTGAACATATGTGTCCCTAATGTAATTTTAGGACTCACTTTAGCCATAATCTTAACTATTTTATGATCTAAGCGACAAACATGTGTTTTCCTATCTATTATTTAGAATTCATGTTTACCAATATGCTTATCCTTAATCGATATTTTATCATCACTATGTTGTCACAAAAAATTTCACCATTACAAAGATGCCTTCACATTTACATAAACAATCCCTAAATATTAAAAATCATTTCTACCATGAACTTCCCAATGATTGACTTGATTTCATTTTCTTTTAATTTTTATCCCTCTAATAAAGATTTTATTATATCCTTTCATATATTCTTTCTAAGCTCTCTCCTTATTACACTCAAGCCACTTTCAATGTTCCATACATATATTCTACATATAAAACATGAGATATTCTTAACATATATTCTATGTATAAAACATGAGATATTCTTAATACTCTGTATTGATTCTATTTTTAACATTATAGTGAATAAAAGTTTAACAAAAGAAAGCATCTTCATCTAATCCTAGAGTGCCATACAAAATACAGATGCTAGAAATTATATTCTTAGCATCTGATGATTCTCCATGCAAAATGTCCTTTTTACACAACTTTTTTAAAACGAACTTTTCCAACCCATCTTTCTTCACCAAATTCTCTTTCTATAATTCTAAATTCTGTGGCTCATGGTAACAACAGTAAGTATATTCATTGGATTCTACATGCAAATGGTATTTTTGTTTTGTTTCATATGACTCATTCCCTTCTTACAACGATTTAACAAAAGAATTTTACACTGATAAACCCACGTTCCATCCTCTTTTGTTGCAGTGATATATTATTTCTATTCTGTAGTATCATTTCCCACTCTAGTGCAGAGATATCTAATGCGTTTAGCTGTTCATAAAGACCTTGTTTAATCTTTTCATAGGTGTCATTCCAATTCTGAGACACTGAAATAATATCATCTTCTTTATAATTTCTCATTCTATGGTTTATATAAAATTTCTTGTTAATACTGTATTGCATTCTTAAGTTCACACCTTTGGATTCTACCATCACCTCTTTTTTCTTTTTTTTTAATGCAGACTATGAATAACAATATAGCTTCATAGATTAAGATTATACTATTATTGCTTTTACCACACACTTTTTGTAGGCTTTAATCCTACACACAGATAAGCTAAGCATAGCATATATGTATTTTTATATGTGTATTTTTATCAAAGTTAAAGGCAAAAATAATGATTTTACTATTTTCACATTTTTTTCTATATTTGTATTTTTTTTCTTTGTTTTAGACGTTTAATTAATATGGTAATTCTTCTTTTGAGATTCAATAAAGTATTCTTGGGTTTTATATTCGGATTTACTTGTACTTTCAATTTTTAATTTTGATTATATTATTATGATTTATTTTTTCGTTGTTCCTTTCATTGTTACACATTTGTTTTACAAGATTGTTTGACACTGTACAATTCCACTTTGTTTTCTATCAATAGAGGATGAATTTGTACAAGACAAATATCAATGTGATTGTTGAGGTGTCCGAAGATAGTGATATTATCTTTTTGTTTCTATTTTTGCTTCCTACCCCAAGAAAAATTATTCTCTCATCACCACATCTTATATGTAATGTAAAACAATATTGGCATTAGACGTGGTCTCATTGATAGGATCGGTTTGATACTCAATGTATGTAGCATTGATTTATTTCCTAAAATTAAAGTTGATTCAACTTCCCTTGCTGCTTCTTCCTTGTATATTCATGGGTTTGATAATGTTGGTCGAAAAACCTTAGGCACAACAATCTTGCCTTTAATGTTGGGACCTGTTACCATGCCCACCTTGGTATATGTTATGCCAAGACCATTACAAATAATCTTCTCTTGAGAAGTCCATGGATTCATGCTTTCAGGTCAGTTACCTCTACTTTGCACCGTTCTGTGAAGTTTATTGCTAATAATGAGGTGATCACAATGAAGGCCGACCATAATGCTATACACTTATGTGAGATGGAAGTTGTTGGTCAAACTTTAGTTGTACCTACTCTTAATAATTTATCCCTTCATTATCTTCCAATGTGTTGGCATCTACTTGTAATGTTCGTAAGATATAATTTTAACAAATACTAATTAGGGGATGGAATTTAAACACAACAAAATAGGCACAACAGATATTACTCCAAAATATGAAGAGAGAGATCCATAATGAATGCATTATATACTAACTATAATTCAAAGAATGATCCAAAATGATTTACAATTACTTCCACAGATCAAACAACAGCAATACCACTTTCTTATAGAATCTTTGAAGCTCAAATGCAATCCCTTAATGAGAATGCCCTTAGGAACCAAAGGGGTTTTTCCCTCTAATCCTAGTGAACACTGAGTTTTCGTCCAATGAACACAACTCCTATGGGTTTTTCGTCCACAAAAGGAAATAGAACACAAGTATCCCAAATTTACAAGAAAATGACATAAGAATTCGATCCTTTGCATGAATTGGTTTCCCTACATTTATATGCACTAACATTCCTCCTTGAGGAATAGGTTGACCTTGAGCGCAATTGTAACAACCCCGATGTTCTACTCAGTAAAATTCTAAATATTTTATGTTAAGTGAATATTCTATGATGCCATTGACATAGCAATAAAAAAAATTCTTTCCATAATGTAAATTACATGCACATTTGAAATAACACTATTTACAACCTTCCATTGTAATTTCACAAATCTTTCCATGAAATAGATGTCATATTGAATGAACCAAGATTATCGTTCATGATTACATCCTTCCATATAAATAGGTACATGATACATACATAGCTCTTCTTAGCTTCATCTAGAAATAGATATTCAAATTGATCTTGATGCCACCGCAATGGTGCATACCTTTTGGATGTCCTCTCTCACTAGTGCATACACTCCAATTGTCCCCAATGCTAGCACAAACATCCATAAACCTCGGCCACCAACTATTGAGGAGAAGCATCACTCAAGTGCTTTTTCGCCAACCACAGACTCAAATGCGGTCCCCCTCACATCTGTCACATATGAGAAGATGGCCCTACCCTTTTCCAAAGATATTGGTTGGTAAACCCCATAACAAAAGCCTCTCTAAGCTTAGTTTTGTGTTCTAAAAACTAGAACCTATTCATATGGTCATCATTGTACGAGTATGAAAATCTTGAACTAGAATGCATAAAAGGAACACAGTGAATTGACAGTGTAAACGGTGGAAACTTCCACTACTTTGGCTAAAGTATTCCCACCCATTATCGAGTGACAATCTCCCTATTCACATACACTTCTATAGCTTCGTTTGGATTATGACTGTTTGTATACTATGCTTAGGTAATTTCCTTCCTTAGGTAATCCGTAACCTCAAAAATAACCTATTCCCCTTTTTCCAAAACACTATGGTATCTCTACCAACATAAGCATAAGTTATTTTCCCCCATCAATGGATACTCTACTTCCTAGGTATAGCATACAAGCTTTTCTAGTTTACACAGTAACTTTGCATAAACATCTTTCCAAATTATTCCCTTCATTGGACAGACAACCTAGTCCTAGGAATATCTTAATAATATCAAGTATAGCTACATAAGCTTCTTCTATTCATAGATTAAATATTTATAAATAACCGATTCCAATATGTAATATATCACATTAATAAGTGGTTATCATCAAGAGAAAATCCACATCAATGATTGACCTGAATAGAAGAATAATGATAGCAATAGATGATTCCATTTGAGAGTGCAATCCCCTTAGTAAAAAGAGTTATTCCAAAGTAGAATCTTGTCAACAATGTGACTTCATTTCAAGAGTGTAAAGCAACTAATCAAGTAGCCACTTTAACTCAATAATTAATCCCACCTATAGTTCTAAGCATATAGTACTCCATAAACTCAAGTGATCAAATTTTTAACCTTGATATATCCTAATCCTAGGATAAAACATCATCTAATGACTAGTCCATTCATATTGGTTAATCTGAACCTATATGTTCCAAACAAGACCAATTAATCTACCCAACCATGTAGAGTAATCCCAACCTATAGTTTTTAATGGTATTCAAGTACTTTTCTCAACCTAGTAGGTAACTCCTAACCTAGGGTTTCCTCAAATAAACTTCTCGACTCATTAGGTTATTCCAAACCTAGGATTTCATTTGAGAGTGACGTATGACCAAGTGATCATTTCAATAAAGATAATTGATGTGGTTTACATAATGTCACATCATACTTTTCATACCTTCACCTTTGTTGCAATGCTAACCCTATCATTCCCCAGGTTTCCTAGCATAATAAGCTAAAGTGTCAAGTTACTTCATGGCGTTGATACAATTCACATTATACACATAGCGTAAATTATCTATGTTTGGAACATCAATATCTAATCCCTATAAAGGATGTATAGGAGTATTAAGATACTTTAATCATATTTCATCATTCCCGATATATAATACCACTGATAAACAAACACTCCCATTATGGAGTAAATAGAAGCACTTTCATAGAAAAGCATAAAATAACTTATTTTTCCTTTCCAAAGCAAATGTTATGACTTCCTAATGCAAGTATTCTCAAGTAGTACCAAACAAAGCATTAAAATCTCATTCTTTCATAAATAAAGACAAATAAGAGAAGACTCGATCCTCATGCATGTAATACGCGTGATCCAATTGACTGACTTGATGCACAACCCTCCAACAACAACTTTCAAACTTTACTTTATCCTCTCAAATCAATTCTTCACCAAGCCTCTTACACAAGGTAATACGATACTCTCACAAAGTAACACTCTACTCTCTCAAAATAACTCTTAACTCTCTCAAAGTAACACTTTATCCTCTCAAAGCAATTCATCACCAAGCCTCTTACGCAAGGTAATACTATACTCACAAAGTAACACTATACTCTCTCAAAATAACTCTAGCTCTCACAAAATGCAGCTCTATAAATATTTGCAGTAGAATAGATTTGTAGAAATGTGTGTTTTAAATGAGAGAACTAGCCTCCCTATTTATACAGAAAATTGAGACATTATAGCCTACAAAAAAGGCATGCCAGTTGACACCTTTCTTCATGCAAGTTGACTCACTTCATATAGCTAAAAGGTGGCAAAAATCTAAGTGTAAACTCAACATATTATCCTAAAGATCAACCCTTTTAATTAGCAACAACTAAAGACTGATTCAAATGTGCACATGCCCAAATGATGGCAATCAACTTGCATCTAAAATGGACTTCCACATCAACAAAGCTTTCATATTTTGGGACCATGTTGCAGCCAACTTCCCTATCTCTTTTGCCCAGTTTAACTCATTGAAATAGTCTTCTATTTGCAGACTACACACAAGCAAGGTCGACTTGGTCATAGCTTATTTCATTGCCCGGGAAAGATGAATCGACTCCCCTTTTTATAGCATCCATCTTTCTTTGACTTTGCACATTTACTTGTTTGTTTTTCCTATTATCATGCGTTCAAAACATATTACACAACAAGCTTCGATATTCTCACGTTTCCTTTGTTATGTTTGACTAAGTCTTATAAGACTTACTTGTTGTGCCTAATTCATTTCATGCATTGTCTTTCAACATTTAAAGGTTATAGGAAATGCTTTCATGGTTCGGCCTCTATTCTTTGTAGAATACATGTATAAATTGAACTCAAATACTTTGCATAATATATTTGTAAATCAGCCTTCATTATTTCATGCGCTCACAAGGTATATCTTTTCATTTGTTTGATATTTAAAAGATTTAGTCAAGGCTCTTTAAAGCTATGTGCTTCATTGAAAATTCAGCGCTATAATATGAAGCACCCTATACTATTTTCATCAATACACAAGATATATATTTATATATAAATATATTTTCCATAGCATGAATGCTTGTGTATATATATATATACACATATATAGAAATATAATATATAAACATATTTTCCATAGCATGAATGCTAGTATATATATACATATATATATAAATATAATATATAAACATATTTTCCATAGCATGAATGCTAGTGTATATATATATATATATATATATATATATATATATATATACACATATACATATATATACATATATATATAAACATATATATATACATATACATATATATATACATACATATATATATATATACATATATATATATATATATACATATACACATATATATACATATAAACGATATTTTCCATGTTTATATATATATATATAAACACATTTCTCCATAGCACATATATACATAAAAAATTATCTTCCATAGCTATTAAATGCTAGCATATACATATTTATTTTTTACAGCATGAACGCTAGCATACATATACATATATACACAGCATACATACACACTACGTACATGCACACATACACATGCACATACATATACACATACATAAATCACGTACATATTATTATTATACGTGTGTGCATATTAAGTACACCAGCATCCATGCCATGGAAAATATGTCCATATATTATTATTATATATGACAGTTATTACAATTATCCATGCCATGGAAAATTATATACATATTACAAGTACATATATTATTACACTAGCACCATGCCATGGAAAAATATGTTTATATATACACATAATATTATTAATATTGCCCATACACACATACATACATACATACACACGCCTATATTAATATTATTATTATTACGTATTATTATTATTATACAAACACATACACATACATACACATATTATTATTCACATCTCATGTGCATTATACATGTATATATATATATAAATATATACATATATATACATGTATATATATATACTAGCATTCATGCTATGGAAAATATGTATATATATATATATATATACTAGCATTCATGCTATGGAAAATAAAATATATATATATATATTTATATTTATTTTCCATAGCATGAATGCTAGTGTATATGTATATATATATATAGAAATATATATACATATATATATCTATATATTTAGATATATTTATATTTATATATATATTTCTATATATGTATATATATATGTAAATATATATATATATATGTATATATATATATATATTTTTTTTTATATATGTATATATATATGTAAATATATATATATATTTCATATATGTATATATATAAATATATATATAGAAATATATATATATATAGAAATATATATATATATATATTTCTATATATATATATATAGAAATATATATATATACATATATAGAAATATATATATATATATTTCTATATATGTATATATATATATAGAAATATTTCTATATATATATATTTCTTATATTATAAATGATTATATATATATTCTATATATTATATTATAATCATTATATATATATTCTTTCTTTTTTTTAACTAATTTAAATATAAAAATTTATCAAAAATTATAAGAAGATTTGAAGATTTGTGTTGTGTCAAAAAATACAAAAGAAATTATGTCAAAAACTAGAAGAAATATATATATATAAATATATGTATATATGTATATATACATATAGAAATATATGTATATATATATATAGAAATATATGTATATATATATATACATATAGAAATATATATACTAATACATGTATACTAACATATCAACACATATATGTATACTAATATATATGTTCAAAGTATATCATATATTAATATATATATATATATATATATGTATATGTTTCTATGTATGTATTATGAAATACATGCATGTACACCTATATATACCAATATATTAGCATTATCTAATATTTATAATATTAGACACATACATATTCTTCTTCGTCTATAAGTAGATACAAAGTGTGTAGGTATATGCATATATCATAAACGCGCAACTGATACTCGTATGCATATTATATAATTGTATGCATGAGTTGACATTCAACATATATACATATATACATCCAATGTATATATTCTTATCGACGTAGATATGTACATACACCCACAAGGAATGTCTCACTCATATCAAAGAGACTCAACCAAATTACGATCAATCAAGCACATATACAATTACTATCTTGTTGATAAGAAATATACGTGTGATGTATATGTACATATATACTTACATGTCGCATTGTCCCTTCGATAACACCATGCTCATAAGCAAACCGTTCATAATCGTGCATAGATACATCTACCTATGTACTCTCATGTGCATGCTCCTCCATGTGTATAGTCTATCGTTGACATGCATATGCATACGTATATATACATTCAACATGTGTTCGCTTCATCAATCAAGCATAGTAACATAAGGAATAACTCATAAGCTCCAAACATATAAACATCATCCAAGAATGCACTCAACAGTAATCAAGACCCTTACTAATGCAAACACATCATGTCTAAAGGAAGAGTTACCAATTCCCGATACTATGACTTGACTCAACCATTCTATTGTGAGTGTGTGTGAGAGCTTAGATAGGTTTCATTTAGGTTTATTCGATAAATCACTTCTCCTGAGTGATACTTCCCCTCCCTTTCGGAGGATTGAACATGTCTCTACAACCAGCTTTGCACATTTGTAATGGTAGTTATCTACATTCATAATAAATCCATATGCATCTTAAACTTTAGCATATTCATATAGCAATGTATGCTCTTCATCAATGTAAACATAACTACTCTTTCAAAGTATTTATCAACACTTTCACATAATACCTATTTCAATATTCCATTCATTTACAAAAATATCAAAAATATGATTGCATTTACCATCCTATTTACCCATGAAGGTAAAAGTAAATCAATAATAACAAGACGGGGTGTGACATACTTCCCCCCTTGTAAATCATTGTCCCCAATGATTTGAAGCACTTTAACATATAGATAAAGTCAAATAAATCTAGCTTAGCACATTTCTCTACAACCAGCTTAGCACATTTGTAATAGTAGTTATCTACATTCATAATAAATCCATAAGCATCTTAAACTTTAGCATATTCATATAGCAATGTATGCTCTTCATCAATGTAAACATAACTACTCTTTCAAAGTATTTATCAACACTTTCACATAATACCTATTTCAATATTCCATTCATTTACAAACATATCAAAATTATGATTGCATTTACCATCCTATTTACCCATGAAGGTAAAAGTAAATCAATAATAACAAGACGGGGTGTGACATACTTCCCCCCTTGTAAATCATTGTCCCCAATGATTTGAAGCACTTTAACATATAGATAAAGTCAAATAAATCTAGCTTAGCACATTTCTCTACAACCAGCTTAGCACATTTGTAATGGTAGTTATCTACGTTCATAATAAATCCATAAGCATCTTAAACTTTAGCATATTCATATAGCAATGTATGCTCTTCATCAATGTAAACATAACTACTCTTTCAAAGTATTTATCAACACTTTCACATAATACCTATTTCAATATTCCATTCATTTACAAACATATCAAAATTATGATTGCATTTACCATCCTATTTACCCATGAAGGTAAAAGTAAATCAATAATAACAAGACGGGGTGTGACATACTTCCCCCCTTGTAAATCATTGTCCCCAATGATTTGAAGCACTTTAACATATAGATAAAGTCAAATAAAGATTTTACTTACCTTTTTCAATTCATGTAAGAAAGATTATTTTATAATCTTTTCTCGTAGCATCACTCCTTGCTATCTTGTCCTTCCTGGACCTGACATAGAGTGTCCTTGCTAAAGTATAAGGAGAACTTGTGTGCCTTACACATACTTTCTCTCTCAAAGAGATTTATACATTATAATCATATTACCTTGTATGTACATCCTAAGTACAATAGTAACTGTATTCCACATGACACCTTTACCACGATGACTGGAAGACACGTTTAGATTGGCTAATGAATTTATCCTTAGTATAATCCAAATATAAAAGGAATGTTGGTGGATTGTGCACTACACCGTGGGTCCCATCCTTCTCTTTGCTATTTACACCTTTGGACAATCTCAGAAACCAAGTCTGTCCATCACTAACACATCCTTTTTCCTTAATCATGAGAGTAATGTTCCTGACTATTTGTCCATCTTGAGCATAACATTGCTCTTGGACACCTGTCAATTCTGAACATAACGATACTACTTCATATTTCAAGCTTTGTATCAACAAACTTTCTCATTGATCTTTCGATCTTCTATTCCATTAACAATTTTTCTAGTTTAAGGTTAACCTCGTTTCTTAGCCTATTTCAGCCTAATAGAGTTTTCAACCTTCCTTTCCATATAATGGATCAAACCTCAATGATAGAAGTTTATAAGTATTCTACAAATCGTTCAAGTTTGATTTATTACTTTTTCCTATTCGGCTACAATAATATATTGAGCATGCATTCAATTGAATGTCTCATAGTATGATCATGGTTTATAAAACCTTATCATTATTTCCTTGTTCTCATCTGAGATAACCCTCTCAGGGACACTAAGCAACTACTTCACACAATATATTATTTAGGACCAAAATCCTCTAAATCAAATTTCCAACCAGCATTGGTTACCTTGGTGATTTTGTTCACCATAATATTATGTCAGTTCCATTGACTTAGACAGATTAAACTATCTTATGTTATATCACATTCCTTCTGGAATCTCAAGAGAGCACACACGTCTTGTCGATGACGACATTATGTCTTCGTCTCCTGGCACATTGGACACTAACTTGTTACCTTACTTGCAACATCTTACTCTATGTTTTTTCCAGATTATAGTGGTTCCTCATCCAACAAATTACTTTTTCATTCCAATGTCCTAACTATGACATCTATTTCCTCATTTCATTCCTTAATCTTCCAAAATTGTGGGTACATAGGCTCTTTTACATCCCAAAATTGTCTATTCTTGTTTAAGTGAAAACCTTTTTCGTGGACTCATTCCATATTTGATTTTCTAGTTTAATAGCTAGATAATTTGCAAATATAAATCTCCTTTATCTTAGGACATCCATACCTTGGATTTCTTTTGTCCTTAAATCATTTTCAAAATTGTAATCCGATTTTCAGCTCAATCTATCTTTCCTGATGAGCATCGGTACCAATTTCAAGTAACAATCCTCATTCAATCATGTTGGTTCCTAAAAGATATCAAATGTAATTGCATACCCAATTACCAAGAATGAACATTTCTCATTAACTCCAAATCACGAGTAATTTAGATCCTTCCTTACCATTTCTTAGGAAATGATCTTTCCTTTCTTGATCAAGTAATCTGCCTATCTTTTTCTAAGACATCAATGCTAATAACAATTGATCTTTCAATCAAGTATTGAGTGATAATATTCCTTTCTCATTGGTCATAATCCTTGACCTTTTCATTATCTTTCAATAATTCCAATACTTTATTCTCATGGTCATGAAATATACTAACATCATGACTTATGAAGAAGTCAAAATTTCTTCCAAATCAAAAATACATTTATGATTTTCGTTGGGTGGGGTACTTTATCTGAGTCAATCCACTCTCTTTCTTTCCCCCTTAGTGTTTCCATGACATTCGATCAACTCAAATTTGAACTCCTAGCAAACATTTTCTTTCTTGAAATGACTTATCATTCCTTGTCGTTGGCTTTCTATTACCTTTTCCTTGCCTCTGTGGCATGCCTTGAATATACTTTTTCCAAAATTAAACTCATCACTGATCTCTAATCTCATAGATTCAATAATTGGATCGTCAATAAAGAGATCTATTGAATAATTAGCAACTTTACAAGCTAAGAGGCCCTCTAATTCTCTTTTCCATGTATACCAATATCCCTTTTGTGGAGGAATTTCCATATCCACAAAGTGTCCTCAACTTAGAGTGTTGTTTCCTTGTTAATTCTATTGATTTGACACATAGTGTCACTTTGTATCTCATATCCTTTTGGAACCTCTAAACATAAATTTATTTCTATTGACAAGTTGGTGTGTTCAATCTACACTTCTACCAAAGTTAGTATTAACTGAACCTTTGTTGAGCCAATCTGACTTACCCTTTTCAAGTTTCTTTCTTACAATCACCTATCCAAGTGACTTTGTCCCAATTCTTGGTTGGTGGAACCATGTCCACTTATTTGATTGCTTCACTTCTGACCATTATGGTCTCTTCCCTTATTCCAAGGTTCTAACTCCTTTCTTGCAAGTTCTTAGCCTTGCACAAAAATTAGATTCTTGTCAAGAGTTCTCCAACTTCTTGGATACCTCCTTCGTTGACTATCTACTTCGTTTGAAGTTTCCAATTTATGCCATTAACTCATACTCATAGATTCATAGTATACTTACTTAAATCCAAAAATATTTGACTCCTTGCAACTATAGGTTGCTACTAATAAGGGATTATTTCATTTTCTTCCTATCCCCTTAGAGTCATTCTAACTATTTAGTAGGGTGAAGGTACATATTAGATATCCTTCATAACCTACCTACATAACCCAATTGCATAATCTTCCGTAATCCAAGAGGGTTTCATAATGAGTTGTTGGTTTAGGAATTTTCAACTCTAGGGACGAATCTTATCTAGTCCCAAACTTAAAAAAGTTTACTAGAATCTTATCTTCCTTTTCTTTTCCCTTTGATCTTTCTTCTTGCCATCTTGCCATAAGAACTTTTCAACCATTTATCTTTCAATAAGGTTTACGTAACCCTTACATAATGAGATAATAGGCTCTAGAACTGAACCTGGGCTCTGATACCACATGTAACAACCTCGTTGTTCTACTCAGTAAAATTCCAAAGATTTCATGTTAAGTGAATATTCTATGATGCCATGACATAGCAATAAAAAAATTTATTTCCATAATGTAAATTACATGCACATTTGAAATAACACTATTTATAAACTTCCATTGCATTCCATTGTAATTTCACAAATATTTCCATAACATATATGTCATATTGAATGAACCAAGATTATCATTCATGATTACATCCTTCCATATAAATGGGTACATAATACATACGTAGCTCTTTTGAGCTTCATCTAACAATAGATATACAAATTGATCTTGATGTCACCGCAATGGTGCATACCTTGTAGATGTCCTCGCTCACCAGTGCCTACACTCCAACTATCCCCAATGCTAGCACAAACATCTGCAAACCTCAGCCACCAACTATTGAGGAGAAGCATCACTCAAGCACTTTTCTGCCAACCACAGACTCAAATGTGGTCCCCAACACATCTGTCACATATGAAAAGATAGCCTTACCCTTCGACAACGAGATTGGTTGGTAAACCCTATAACAATAGCCTATCTGAGCTTAGTGTTGTGTTCTAAAAACTAGAACATATTCATATGGTCGTCATTCTATGAGTATAAGAATTTTGAACTAGAACGCATAAAAGGAGCACAATGAACCGACAGTGTAAATAGTGGCAACTTACACTACTTTAGCCAAAGTATTCTCACCCAATACTTTGAGTGAAAGTCTCCCTATTCACATACACTTCTAGAGCTTGGTTTGAATTATGACCATTTGTATACTATGCTTAGGTAATTCCTTCCTTAGGTAATCCCTAACCTCAAAAATAACCTATTCCCCTTTTTTCCAAAATACTATGGTATCTCTACCAACATAAGCATAAGTTATTTTCCCCCTTTGATGGATATTCTACTTCTTAGGTATAACATACAATCTTTTCTAGTTTATAGATTAACTTCGCATAAACATCTTTCCAAAATATTCCCTTCATTGGACAGACAACCTAGTCCTAAGAATATCTTAATAATCTCAAGTATAGCTACATAGTCTTCTTATATTCATAGATTAAATATTCATAAATAACCGACTCCAATCAATAATATATCACATTAATAAGTGGTTCTCATCAAGAGAAAAGCCACATCAATGATTGACCTCAATCAAAGAATAATCATAGCAATAGATGATTCCATTTGAGAATGTAATCCCCTTAGTAAAAATAGTTATTCCAAAGTAGAATCTTGTCAACAATGTGACTTCATTTCAAGAGTGTAAAGCAACTAATCAAGTAGCCAGTTTAACTCAATAGGTAATCCCACCTATAGTTCTAAGCATATAGTACTCCATAAACTCAAGTGATCAAATTTTTAACCATGATTATCCTAATCCTAAGATAAAACATCATCCAATGACTAGTTTGTTAATATTGGTTAATCTAAACCTATATATTCCAAACAAGACCAATTAATCTACCCAACCACGTAGATTAATCCCAACCTATAGGTTTCAATGGTAGTCAAGTACTTTTCTCAACCTAGTAGGTAACTCTTAACCTAGGGTTTCCTCAAATAAACTTCTCGACTCATTAGGTTATTCCAAAGCTAGGATTTCATTCAAGAGTGACATATGACCAAGTGATCATTTTAGTAAAGATAATTGATGTGGTTTACATAATGTCACATCATACTTTTCATACCTTCACCTTTATTGCAATTCTAACCCTATCATTCCCTAGGTTTCCTAGCAAAATAAGCTACAATGTCAAGTTACTCCATGACGTTGATAGAATTCACATTATACACATAGTCTAAACTATCTATGTTTGGAACATCAATATCTAATCCTTGTAAAGGATGTATAGGAGTATTAAGATACTTCCTTTAATCATATTTCATCATTCCTGGTATATAATACCATTAACAAACAAATACTTCTATTATGGAGTAAATACAAGCACTTTCATAGAAAGGCATAAAATAGCTTCTTTTTCCTTTCCAAAGCAGATTCTATGACTTCCTAATGCAAGTATTCTCAAGTAGTACCAAACAAGGCATTAAAATATCATTCTTTCATAAATAAGGACAAATAAGAGAAGATTAGATCCTCGTGCCTGTAATATGCTTGATTCAATTGACTGACTTGACGCACAACCCTCCAACAATAGCTTTCTAACTTTACTTTATCCTCTCAAAGCAATTCTTCACCAAGCCTCTTACACAAGGTAATACTATACTCTCACAAAGTAACATTATACTCTCTCAAAATAACTCTAGCTCTCACAAAATGCAGCTCTCAAAATATTTGCAGCAAAATAGATTTGCAGAAATGTGTGTTTTAAATGAGAGAACTAGCCTCTCTATTTATATAGAAAATTGAGACATTGCAGCCTACAGAAAAGGCATGTCAGTCGACACCTTTCTTCATGCAGGTTGACTCACTTCATACAGCTAAAAGGTGGCAGAAATCTAAGTGTAAACTCAGCATATTATCCTACAAATCGACCCTTTTAATTGACAACAACTAAAGACTGATTCAAATGTGCACATGCCCAAATGATGACAATCAACTTGCATCTAAAATGGACTTCTATAGCAATAGAGCTTTCATATTTTGGCGCCATGTTGCAGCCAACTTCCTTGTCTCTTAGGCGTGGTTTAACTCGTTGAAATAGTCTTCTATTCGTAGTCTACACACAACCAAGGTCGACTCAGTCATATCTTATTTCATTGCCTGAGAAAGATGAATCGACTCCCCTTTTTATAACGTCCAATCTTGCTTTGACTTAGCACGTTTACTACTTGTTTGATTTTCCTATTATCATGCATTGAAAACATATTACATAGAAGGCTTTGATATTCTCATGTTTTCTTTGTTACATTTCTCTAAATCTTATAAGACTTGTTTGTTGCATCTAATTCATTTCATGCACTATCTTTCAGAAAAAAATTTAGGTTATAGGAAATGCTTTCATGGTTCAGCCTCCATTCTTTGCAAAATACATGTATAAATTGAACTCAAATACTTTGCATAATATATATGTCAATCGGGCTTTATTATTTCATGTGCCTACAAGGTATTTCCTTTCATTTGTTTGTTATTTAAAAGATTTAATCAAGGCTCTTTAAAGCTATGCACTTCATTGAAAATTCAGTGCTATAATATGAAGCGCCCTATACTATTTTCATCAATACACAATATATATATTTATATATATACATATTTTCTATAGAATGGTAAAAGAATATATATATATATATATATTCTTTTACCATAACCTCGTATATAATATTACATACATATATATACATTTTATACTCCTCTATATACTTGTATATATATAGGTTTACATGTGTGATCACATGATATGATATTAAATCATATATATATATATAATATAACGTATATCAACACATATACGTATACTAATATATGCGTTCAAGGTATATCATATATTAATATATATGTGTTTGTATGTATGTATTATCAAATACATGCATGTACACCTATATATACCAATATATTAGTATTATCTAATATTTATAATATTAGACACATATGTATTCTTCTTCGTCAATAAGTAGATACAAAGTGTGTAGGTATATGCATATATCGTAAACGCGCAATCGATACTCCTATGCATATTATATAATCATATACATGAGATGTCATTCAACATATATACATTCGATGTATATATTTTTATCGACATAGATACGTACATACACTCACAAGGAAGATCTCTCATATCAAAGAGACTCAACCAAATTACGAACAATCAAGCACATATGCAATTACTATCTTATTGATAAGAAATATACGTGTGATGTATATGTACATGTATACTTACATGTCACATTGCCCCTTCGATAACACCATGCTCATAAGCAACTTGTTCATAATTGTGCATAGGTACATCTACCTATGTACTCTCATGTACGTACTCCTCCTTGCATATGGTCTATTGTTGACATGCATATGCATACGTATATATACATTCAATGTGTGTTCGCTTCATCAATCAAGTATAGTAACATAAGGTAGAACTCATAAGCTCCAAACATATAAACATCATCCAAGAATGCACTCAATAGTAATCAAGACCCTGTAAGAGAGGGGGACCATCCACACCAAGGCTCCAGGTCACGAAGAGCCAAGAGCGGAGGGCTTCCCTAACTTACCTCAAGCTAACAGATGTTTAGGAAAAGAATCGATAATTAAGAGCACTCTCAAGTGCTTTTGTCACTCTACATATTCAAGAATTTAAACAGGGCTAGATGAGCCGATTTCTAGAGTTCAAACTGCACCTCAGACAACTCTCTATCTAAGGATGGAAATGCGGGTCTGGGATGACAACGCGATGCGTTGGTATCTCTCTGGTGTGTTGGCATCCATACGGTCAAAATATACAAAATACAAAATAAAAATCCAAAGAACCTACTACTGCCTAGTAAACTAGTTTTAATGAAACAAACAGAATAATAAGGTATGAAAAGTAACTCCGTAAATGATAAAGTAGATAAAGATAATGGTGGAAAAGATCAACTCACTAAAGCTTCAGTTCGCCAGTGAGCTCCATGTACACGTTCACCTACACACAAGCAAGAAGGGAAATATGTTGGGTTGTATAGGGGTTTGCCTCAGTCAAACCCCCACTTTATTGTTTCCACCTCCACGGAGAGCCAGAAAATCCATGAAGAAGAAAGTACGATAAAGGAAAGAGGAAAGGAAAATATTGAACACTACGAAGGATGCTATGCTACTCTATCAAACCACAAAAGGAAAATGAAGTGTTACCACCTCCACCCAAACACTCTCAAGGCCAATGAAGGTAGAATGCAAGCAATTAACTTGGAAAAGTTTCCACAACCGCAGCGGTGACAAAGGGAGGTCTCGCAAGACTCCAAGATTGCAACTTCTATGGTAGCACAACACGCAAAAAAGTGAAGTTGATGGAGTAACAAAATGTTGCAATGCTCAATGGAGTTGTGTACATTGCTAGAATTGTGAATAGAATGTTCAAGAGAATGTTGAAGATGGATGAGTGTGTAGAGAATTGCTAAAGAGATGAAGTGATTGTGAAATGAATGTCTTTCAAGACCAAAATGGAAGAGAAGGATCCATTTTTTGGGTCAGTTGGTCGCACAGAGGTGTTACTATTCGACCCCAATGAGGAGTGTAACATCCTTGCAGACTCCAGAGGGAGAAATTTTTCAGGGATGACAGTGCATCGTGCAGATGTCTCTGCGTCGCACTCGCGTCCCTGACAAAAATTCCCCCACCAACACTCAAAACACGTGCCATGTGGATGCATTTTGGAAAGGTGATGTGGAATTTCACCTTTGGGTTTGATTTTCTAAGGTGAGGGTATGCAAAAGGATAATTTACACAAGGGGTGCAAATTCACTCCTATATATTTTTCCCCCACTTTAGTGAGCACGAGTATCGATGAGTGTTCGGTAAAGTAGATCAAAGGGTTAGAATTGTATACCTGAACCGTCAAGGAAGCAAACCGTGATCTGGAGAGCTCGAAAGTGTAGGGTAAGAAAATAACTCCACAAGTACTCTCTCCTAAGGAGGTTCAAACAAAAAGACTCTGTAGCTCCACAGAACTACGAAGTTGAAAAAAGTACACTAAAGGCCCTCATACCAATGATGGAAAAATCCCGCAGGATGCAAGCGCTTCACAGGCCCTCAGACTTGCAAAGAAGGCATTCCCCTAAGTACTCTCTCATGAAGGAATCTCAATGAAAGGGAGATCCGTAGAGTTGAACTGGAAAGCGGCTTCACAAGTGCCCCTGCAAAGCAACATGTTAATCCGTAGATAAAACATGTTAGGAAACAAAAAGTAGCCACGCAGGAAAATAGATAGACAATCATGTATATAGTCAAAAATTTGAAGGAAGAGCTTTCAAAGGGGTCCCTTGGGAACCCTTCAAAAGAAAAGGTGTCCACTCAAGGGACATGTTGTTTGAAAGTGCAAGATTTTTTTTCACAAATCAATTCAACATCACAGAATCCTTTTTGAAATATGTTCACTTCATCAAGGAATTCGAAAGGAAGAAAATGCCCCCTTGTGAGGGGAAGGTCAAGGCTTCTCCCATAGGAAAAGCTACTCCCACCTCGAAGGAAAGTTTTCAAGTTCTTTCTTTACGAACCCATGACAAAGGAAACACGTTTCGCTAGGGGTCCAAGTTGAGAATGTGATTTTTGAAAAAGTTTGCAAAGATTTTCAAGAAAAGATTCGTTGGCTATGAATGTGTTTTTTGAAGATCAAACTTGACATGAAAGTGATGTGGCCTGCAGGACATAGCGAGATATCACCATGATGATGTTGTTGCACACACAAGGGACAACACATGAACACCACAATGTTACAACCCAAGCAAAGAAGAGAGAAAGATACAAAGAAGGTAAAAAGAGATAATAACATCACAAACAAAGAGTACAGGGGCAATCTGATATTTTTGGGTTAGAGTTGCTCATAAATATATAAGTATAGTAATAGTATATAGATGAACTGTCATCAACCCCCTACTATATCAGACCATGTGAAGAATGCACAAGAAAACAAAGTAAAAATAACAAAATTGGGTCAACATGGAAGGGAGCCTAAATGCCCCCAACACTTTGCATCATCCCCAATTTGTAGAAAATCAATACACATAACAGAGGAAGAATGATGCCACAAATAGAGGAAGTTTTACGACACAATCACTCATGTATCCAAGCACATACGAGGGTGATAAGGGTCATCCAAGAACATATAACGCAAGCATGGGGGAACACATCACAACAAACACACACCTAATTTAAAGATAAAGAAGAGGTGCCCCCCTAAAACTCATCGACCAAGAGGTTGTTTGCTTCCCAATCTAGATCAATATTATACAAGGAAGGCGGACAAGCCTATATTGGTGGAATGTTAAGGGGGGAACCCTCTGACCCTCTTGCAAAAATGGCCAAGGAAGGAGACTCTTAGGGGTCTCCTCCGCTAGGTTCTTGTGGAGAAAAGGTTAGTGATTTCATGAAGATCGCCAACAGGGTCGGGACCTCGTCCAAAGAGTTAAACATGCACTTCATAAGAGTGTCATGTGTTACCTCAACGGGTGAGGGAGGCGGCGCCTAAGATTCACTACTAGGCTCATTGAGTGACTCGAGAGTAGTGACAAACTCAGGCGATGTCTTTTGTCACAAGTACAGCATATGCTAACGCAGAACCACCCTTTAAAGAGGGTGGATTTCTCTTTCGACCCCCATTGCTAGTAGGGCCATTCTCCACCTTTCGCTTTGTCGGAGGGTGTGAACTCCCCACAAGCGAGCCAAGAGGTGCAAAGGAAGAGGAGAAAACCACAGCAGACACCATTGGGTTGTCCAGCATCTCCATGGGCTTCAAGAACGGTAGGATGTTTGAAAGGGACATCAAGAGAGGGGGCTCAACCGAAGGAGCAATAAACATAGGCACCTTTTTAGGGTCGGGGGTGTTTACACTTGCAGCAAGAGCTGGAAGCAAAACCAAACTTGATTAAACCGAGGTAGAGGGGATGGTAGAGGAGGAGACAACAGTAGGAGGCCCTAAAAAAGGGGTGGTCATCTCCCCTTCCTTCCTCTGCAAAGTAGCTTGCTCAGCCGCCAGAGCTTTTCATCAGTGCTTGCACTTACAATCAAGGCAATTTTTGTGACTTCGGGAGCTAGAGACTGGAATTTGAGATGAAACAAAAGGCTCCTACTCAACCATAGGAGTGTCCATCATAGTCGTTTCTGATGGAGGAAGTGACTTGTGGATGGGAGCAAGAGGAAGATACTAAGAAGAGGTTGGAATAATGGCAGGGGGAGTTGGCTCTAACGTCTCGACAACGAGCCTTTTCCCATTCA
This sequence comes from Sequoia sempervirens, assembly GCA_007258455.2. Classification (NCBI taxonomy): domain Eukaryota; kingdom Viridiplantae; phylum Streptophyta; class Pinopsida; order Cupressales; family Cupressaceae; genus Sequoia; species Sequoia sempervirens. Next base: position 243,478 of record VDFB02071318.1, on the reverse strand, counting down.
CTGTTTTAGGAATAGGAGTGGTAGGAGGCCATGGAGGCTAAGACATAGAGGATTCCTCTTGGGGACCCTTCCTTCTACCATATAAGTAGGTCCAAGGTCTATGAGGTATAATAGGAAGGTCTGATATCTTGATCTTGGATTTACGCCAAGCAGGCACCATCGGACTTATGCAAAATCCAAGAGTAGACATCCAAAACTCCTCTTCAAAAAGGGGGACAGAAGCAACATCCTAACAAAAGTGGTTTCCTAAGGACAGGAAGGCCTCTCCTTTCCCTTTCGAGAGGAGGAGGCAGCTTGCTATTGCACTACTAGAGGAATCACTTCCGATTGTCCTTTACCCATGGTTTTATACTTCACATAGCTTTGGTGAAGTAGGTCCATTCTAGGAGGGAGCAGACTAACTAAGGCAGGACAAAAATGATCCAATGAATAACCCCCGTGAGATACCAAAGGCCGATATCCAGTGTCATGCACAACGTGCACAACACCTTCGTGGGAGAATTTAAACACTTATGAATAACATAAGCGATTTCATTCATGGAAGATAGCCACAGGATGCCTAACTTCACCCTGAACAGATCAGATTTTGGAATAACATCAAAGACTATATCCACAACCCTAGGTACAACTAAGATAGAAAGGGTAATGGAACCATATGGTTTAAGAGAGAGACCATCATGTGTACGTATGGTAGACTTCATTTCTTCATATTCCTCCCTTTGCAATGAATTCAACCATAACGTCTCTTCCGTAATAACATTCACTCAGCTCACAAGGTCAACTAGGACTCCTGTCATAATGTTTCCATTGAGGCAAGTAGGAATGTATAGGGGAGAGGGCTTATTATTCAAGGGCAGGTCCTACGAGGTGAATATCACATCTGGCGAGCCAGTCGTAGGCTACGGAGAAGGAGTAACCGAGACCACGTTAATGTACGTTGAGGGTTGAGGAGAAGCATCGAAGGGGTCAATAATTAAGTTTGTAGAATGAGACAGCAATGGGTCCATGTAGATATTGAACTTGCTATTGGCCTTCGCTACCGATTTATTCATGTTTTGTTTCATCCCATCAAGATGAATGGTACCGTCATCAATGTGATTATGTATCTCATGATGCAGGCACATACAACGCTCAGTATCATGCCTGTTAACCTGATGGTACTGACAAAAAATCATTCGCATCATACCAATCAGGATAAGGTTCCGTAAGAGGATGAGGGTTTTTCAGAGTTATAATCTTATCCTTCAACAACCTTTGCAAGATGGAAAAATAATATTTTCCCAACTTTGTAAACTTCCTATTGCTTCTAAGGCCATTATCCTTTGTCACAGTGACTACATTCGCAATGGCTTTACCTTTTTCTTGATATGGACATGATAGAATTTCCTTCTGAATGGGAGTGCAAGGCAGGTCCCCCGAACTAAACTACCATTTGTTGATATTCTCACAACGCGGCACTTAGATGCGCAAAAGAAGGGTATTTCATCAGGGAAAACTTCTACCAGGCTTGATGCAGGTTGCCTATGAACACCTTTTGCACATCAAAGTCGGGCAGCGAGTATGAGATTTGTGAAAAGATTGCTTGGTATCGCACTATGAAGTCAGTTATCTTCTTGTTATCTCCCTGGTTACATCGGATGAGATCCGAGAAGGTCATCTTGGACCGATGTTAGCCTGGAACTGATGGAGAAACCAATTAACAAGTTGATCAAACAAGAATATAGAATTTTCAAGCAAGGAACAGTACCACTCGAGTGCAGTGCCCTTGAGAGATCGAAGAAATATTTTTTCCATTAAAGCATCGTGATGAAATAAATTTGTACACATGGAGGTGAAAGCGGACACATGTGTCTAAAGATCCCCTTTACCACCATACTTTTCAAACTTAGGAATCTTTATTCCTTGCAGGAAGGGAGTACTCAAGATTGCCACCGACAATGGGATTTGTCGGAAGAAAGGTTGAAAAATAGGCTGGGTGGAATCCTGAGAGAGGCTCGCCAACTGGTTTTACATCTGAATCATGTTCTAAAGAAGGGCATTCAAAATAGGGTTATAGGATGACAAAGGCCTAGTGAAACCACCAGAACCACTGCTACCAAAACCACCTTTGAAACCACCACCGTGACTGCCACTGGAGCCACAACCACCAATAGGGCCTCCACCGAAGCCACCACCATGGCCTTTACCAAAGCCACCTCTGCTAGCACTACCTCTACTACCAAAGCCACCACCACCGAGAGCAGTAGGAGGGGAAAAGCTGAAACCAAGGGGTATTCTACTCACCTTGATAGTGTTAGGCCTTTGAGAAGCAGAAGAGACACTGATTGAGGGTCATGTTTCAGCCATGCATATGGACGTGGTAGGCATTAAAATGCCTATTTATATTTCATAGGTATCAAGCACTTCCCCCTGGGTAGTACCTAATCTAGACTTATACAAAGGGATATAAGCTTTGGTTAGATTGGTAAGACCACACAAGAACTCTATGCATGTCTGATATTTTCCTAACAGATGTCTCACCTTTCTAGTAAGCCTAGTACTTCTCGCCATGTTCAGTGCTCTCTCCAAATGATTCATAAGATCCGACAATCTGTTATCTAATGACAAAAGTTTTTATGTAGGGATATACACAACCTCATCCTCGTCCACAGATGAAGCCATAGGGGATGTTGGAGGAGTAGGAACGTGAGTGGTCTTGTCTACGAAACCCATCTCGTTAGTAAATCCCGTAGGAAAACCAGTGGTAAAGTCTATAGCTAGACCAGTGGAAAAGCAGGAGGTGAAACTAGAAGTGACCTTCATCTTCTCCATTGGTAGGTGTCGCACACTTCTAACAACGTACCTAGAAGTTTTTTACTGGGTTGTGATGCTCATAAACCTTACACTCAGTTTTATGACAGTCACCAGGTGTGAGGAAAAGTCTCAACACAAACAAATGGGTAGATGTTGTTCACATTAGGTTCACCAAAAATGTAAGAGAGGGGGACCAACCACACCAAGGCTCCAGATCACGGAGAGCTGAGAGCGGAGGGCTGCCCTAACTTACCTCAAGCTAATGGATTTTTAGGATAAGAATCAAGAATGAAGAGCACTCTCAAGTGCTTCTATCACTCTATAGATTCAAGAATTTAACAAGGTTAGACGATCCAGTTTTTGGAGTTCAAACCACACCTTAGACAACTCCTTGTCCAAGGATGGCAGCATGGGTCTGGGACGAAAGCACGATACGCTAGCATCTCTCTGGTGTGTTGGCATTCGTACACTTTGAAAATGAAAAATACAGAATAAAACTCCAAAGAACGTACTAACTTCCTAGTAAACTGGTTTTAACAAAACAAATAGAATAATAAGGTATGAAAAGTAACTGCATAAATGATAAAGTAAGTAGATAAAGATAATGGTGGTGAAGATCAAATCACTAAAGCTCCACTTTTCCAGCAATCTTCATGCACACGCTCACCTACACACAAGAAAGAGGGGGAAAATGTTGGGTTGTATAGGGGTTTTCCTTAGTCAAACCCCCGCTTTGGTGTTTCCACCTCCACAGACAGCTAGAAAAGCCATGAAGAATAAAGTACGATAAAGGAAAGAGGAAAGGAAAATATTGAACACTACGAAAGATGCTATGCTACTCTATCAAAACACAAAAGGAAAATGAAGTGTTACCACCTCAACCCAAAGGCTCTCAATGCCAATGAAGGGAGAATGCAAGAAACGAATTTGGAAAAGTTGCCACAACCATTGTGATGACGAAGGGAGGTTTCACAAGACTCCAAGCTTGCAACTTCTATGGTAGCACAACACACACAAAAGTGAAGTTGATGGAGTAACAAAGTGTTGCAATGCTCAATGGAGTTGTGTAGATTGCTAGAATTATGAATAGAATGCTCAAGAGAATGTTGAATATAAATGAGTGTGTAGAGAATTGCTAAAGAGATGAAGTGATTGTGAAATGAATGCCTTTCAAGACCAAAATGGAAGAGGAGTTATTTTCGAGTCAGTTGGTCGCACAAAGGCATTACAATTCAACCCCAATGAGGAGTGTAATGTCCCTGCGGACTCCAGAGGTAGGAATCTATCAGGGATGGTAGTGCACCGCATAAACATCTGTTTGTCGCACTCTCATCCTTGATGAAAATTCCCCTACTGACCCACAAAACATGCACCATGTGGATGCATTTCAGACGAGTGATGTGGAATTTTTCCTTTGGGTTTGATTTTCTAAGGTGAGGGTATACAAAAGGGGAATTTACACAAGGGGTGCAAATTTGCTCCTATACAGACCCTTACTAATGCAAACACATAATTTCTAAAGGATGACTTACCAATTCCCAATACTATGACTTGACTCAACCATTCTATTATGATTGTGTGTGTGAGCTCAGATGGGTTTCATTTAGGGTTATCCGACTAATCACTTCTCCTAAGTGATACTTCCCCTCCCTTTCAGAGGATTGAACATGTCCTTGCAACCAGCTTAGTACATTTGCAATGGTAGTTAGACGTTCATAATAGATATATATGCATTTTAAACTTTAGTATATTCATATAGCAATGTATGTTCTTCATCAATGTAAACATAACTACTCTTTCAAATCATTTATCGACACTTTCACATAATACCTATTTCAATATTCCATTCATTTATAAACAATCAAAATCATGATTGCATTTACCATCCTATTTACTTGTGAAGGTAAAATTAAATCAGTAATAACAAGACAGGGTGTAACACCAATTGGCACCAAAGCCCAAAATTTTGAATTCTCACACGCTACATTAGGTTGGCCTTAAGGCCAATGTAGATTCCTTTGGACTAAGCATGCCTTCTTTTGGACCCATCGACATGATTGCCCTACTAAATCCAGCTTCATGAAACTTTATCGGTACTTCCATATAATCCTGCAATGTCTTATAATTCAAGTGTGTAGGGGTGGGTGCCAGTTGACTAGCACAATCACCTTTTGTTAGTGGTATATTTCCCCTACCCAATCCTCCCTTCTTGATTTTTGGATATGATATGCAAGTGTCATCATAGGTGCTATGTTCCAAACTGCACACCCAAACATGCTCCTACAGAGGAATGCAGTAGAATTCTTAGATTCTATTCTACAATTATTCTTCTGGAGAAAGGGACATGACAAATCCTCCCCTCCAAAAATTTATTGTCCTCAAGCAATGAAAATTTGGATGCTCTAGGATTCCAGGTCCTTCCTAGGTAGCATCTTCAATTGGAAATTCCTTCCAATGAACAAGATACTCAGTTATATTCTTGTTCCTTAGATTCTTGACCTTGGTATCAATCATAGCTTCCAGAATAAGGATGAGTTTCCCTTCATCACCAAGGGCTAGTAATTGAGTAGTAGGAGATATATTCAATCCCAAAAACTTCTTCAAACATGAAACATGGAAAAAATTGTGGATTTTGTTGTCTACTAGAAGTTACACCTCATAAGCAACTCCTCCAACTTTTTGAATTATCTTGTATGATCCATAGAACTTAGGCTTGAGCTTCTCTACTCCTCCTTTCTTGATGGAACTCTATCTACATGGCTGCAATATGATAAACACCATATCTCCTACTCAAATGCTCTTTCTATTCGCTTTCTATCTGCATACAACTTTTGTTGATTCTGGGCAACCTACAGATGATCCTTGAGAGTTCTCAAGATGTCTTGACTTTGATTAACCAAATCACTTGCTACCAGAACTCTACTATCTATGAGGACTAATTCTAAAAAGGTTAATGCATCATATTCATAAATGGATTTGAATTGATACATTCCAATAGACATATGATGAGTTGTGTTATAGCAATATTCTCCCAAATGCAGCCCTTTGATCTAGGTCATGTACTGACTGGTGACATAGTTCCTTAAGTATCCTTCTAACCACTTATTTACAATTTTAGTTTTCCCATCAGTTTGTGGATGATAACTTGTGCTAGGGGTGAGTTTGGTGCCTAGAAGATGGAACAAATCCTTCCAACAAGTGTTGAGGAAGCAACTATCTTTGTCACTGACAATGTTCTTGGGTAATCCATGTAACCATAAAACTTCTTTGAAGAATAGTTTTGTAAATTGTGGAGCTTTTTAGTCACTGAAGATGGCAAAGAAATTAGCATACTTGGTTGATATATCCACTACAACATAGATTCAATCCTTGCCTTGTACTTTGGGTGATTTGGTGATGAAATCCATAGAGATACTTTCCCATATGTGCTCCAAAATGAGAAGAGGTTGTAGAAATCTGATCAAAAACTCTTGTTCCCCTTTGTTCTGTTGGCATGTGATGCATTCTTGGATGTGTGAGAGAACATCCTCCTTAAGGCCCTCCCAAGAAAACCTTTCCTTGATCTTCCAGTAAGTTTTGTAGAATCTAGGATGTCCTATTGTTGGCACATTATGATAAGCTTCTAATATATTTTCCTTTACCTTAGACCCCAAAACTAGGAACACCTTGTTTTTAAATAGTATTAGGTCTTCCTCCACTGCATACCAGTCATCCTTCTCTACACCCTCCCAGAAATTGGTAGCAAAAGGATCCATAGCAGACTCCTCCATGATGGAATCCTTCCAATCAATTGATGTGATGCATGCATGGAATAGAGTGGGTCTCCTAAAGAGTGCATCCACCATAGTGTTCTTCTTTCCCTTGATATATTCAATATCAAAATCATATGTATGTATTTTTTTGACCCATTTTTGTTGTCTATCATTCAAATTTTTTTGGATCGGGAAGAATTTTAGGCTGTTATGGTTTGTCTTGACCATAAATCTTCCGCATACCAAGTATTGCCAAAATTTATCCAAGACATGCATTATAGCTAGCATCTCCTTATCATATATGGGATATCCTTTTTCATGGTCTCTTAATTTCCTACTTTCAAATGCCATGGGGTGTCCCCTCTAAGAGAGAACAACTCCAATCCCTTCACTGGAAGCATCACATACTACGATAAAAGGTAGTGAGAAATCAAGAATTGCAAGAATTGGACAAGAGCTCATTACCTCTTTCAATTTCTCAAAGGTCCTTTGTGCTTTCGCTATCCATTCAAAGGCTCTTGGTTTAGTCAAATTGGTGAGAGGTGTCACAGACTAAGAGAATCCTCTGACAAACCTCTGGTAGTAGCTACATAGTCTAAAGAAACCTCTTAGTTGAGACAAATTCATGGGAGGGGGCCAGTCTAAGATGGCTTGGATCTTCTACTTGTCAACTTGAACTCCCTTAGCACTATGACATGTCCCAAGTATAATTTTTTTGTTGACCCAAAATCACATTTGGACATCTTTGCAAAGAGAGACAATTGTTCCAAAATTCCCAAGACTATATCCAAGTGTTTCAAATGTTTTTCCCATTTTTTGCTATAGATTAGAATATCATCAAAGAAAACCAAGACAAACTTCCTCAAGTTCTTACCAAAAACATGATTCATGCATGATTAGAAATTTTTCAGAGCTTTAGTGAGACCAAAGAGCATAACTAGGAACTTAAAATGCCCATAACGACACTGGAAATTAGTCTTTTGAACATCTTCTTCCCTCATTGGATTTGGTGCTATTTGGACCTCAAATCAATCTTTGAGAAGTATACAACACCATGTAGCTCATCAATCAACTCATCTATCTGTGGTATGGGGTACCGGTTCTTAATGGTCTTCTTGTTCAATGCCTGATAGTCTATGCACATCCATAGAGTGTCATCTTTCTTCTTCACCTGCACCATAGAATATGTGAAAGGGATAGAGGTTGGTCTGATGTAGCCCATATCCAACAAATCCATTATTTTTTTCTCTATCTCTTCCTTATACATCCAAGGATGGCAATAAGAAGTGGCCATAACCAGCTTTGATCCCGATTCAAGTACTATGATATGATGACAACATTTATTCAGTGGCAGTCTAAGAGGCATGTCATTGAAAAAAAAACTATGCTTATCCAAAATATTTCATATATCAAGATGAACTTGACCATCCTTACCTTCAAAAGGGTCCTTTGAAATCACCAAATAACTAGCAAACCAAGCAACTTGGTTCTTCCAGAAGATCCTTTCCATTCTCTTGACTGATACAACTTGTAGATTACCATTTTCCATTCCCTTTAAGACCACATCCTTCCCATTGGATTTGAACTTGAGCTCCATTGCTTGGTATTTTTTAGTGTACTCACCTAATGAATGTAACCACTGCACACCCAAAATCACATCAATTTCACCCAAACCAATAACATAGAAATCATCACAAACCTTGTGACCTCCGAATGTTATGTCCAATTTCTAGACTTTCTCCTTGCAGGGTAACTTATACCCATCTGCCATAGTGACAGTGAAGCCTTCAAAATTCTTTGCATCCAACCTTCTTCTCACAAGTCCTTCATCAATGAAGTTATGAGTAGCTCCTTCATCAATCAGGACAATCACTCTTTAGCCAGCAAGGACTCCCTAGACCTTGAAAGAATAGTATCTATGTGCACTGGATACAGATGCTAAAATGTTTTCACTATCGTTCTCCTTATCTTCTTCCTCTGAAGGGATGTCTTCCAGATCATGAAACTCTTCGAACCCATCTAATTTTGATTCTTTTTCAAAGATGACTTCTATATAGTGGACTTTCCCTTTTCCAAGGCACCTGTGTCTCGAAACCTATGGTTCTCTGCAAGAGAAACAAAGTTTCTTCCTTCTAAGCTCATTCTTGGTCTCATCATCATTCTTCTTAGGTGAAGTAAGGGGGATAATTTATGAGAAATACAAGGCTTCTTTTGGAGATTTCCCTTTGGCTTATTCTATATTAAAGGTTTAAATTTTTGTTGAGGAACAAAATTCTCCAGATCCAAGGCTTTCCAGATAGTCTCCTAGAGTGTTGAGGGGTGGAATTCCTTCACTAAGCCCCTGAGTTGTTCCGCCAAGCCTTTTACGAATAAGACTATGAATCTTCTCTCTAAAATATATGTTACCATGACTGATAGCTTCTAAAAATCTATAAAATATTATTCAACACTTCCTTTCTACTTGAGGTGAGCCAACTCTCTAAAATTTTCTTCCAAATATCTCCTATCAAATCTCTCAACTAGTTTTCTACATAATTCATCATAATATTTGATCAATTTGTGGCCTTGAGTGACCAGACCATGGTGCCACCAATCATGAGTAATTCCTTCCAAATGTAGGGTGGTAAATTTTATGGCATCTTCCTTGGACATTGGCTTGAGTGCCAAATATGTATCAAGTTTTTGCAACCATTCCCTAATAGTACTTTTCTCAAATCCATCAAAAGGAGAAATAGATAGCTTTCCAAATGAGTGCTTGAGTTCTTTTGGCTTGAAGGGTGAATGGTAAGTTCCCTTTTATTCTTCTTCATCACCATAAAATCTTTCAAAGACAATATCTCTTTGATTGGAGGGTCCAAAGCCTTATATTCTTCATAATCTCTTGAGATGTCATCTTGGAGGGTAGTTTCTCCCTCTGGAACTTCTTCCATTCTTTCAATGAATTTGGGCTTGAGGTTCCTATTACTAAAGTCCATTTTGGAACTTTGTGTAGCAATCACCTTCTCCTTCCCCTTTCTACCACTCAATTCGCTGAAGGAACCAACTCCATTAATGTTACCATTCTCCTTCCTTGCATTAGCCTGCACCCACAAAAACATCTAGTCAAACATGTTGGAAAGACGATTTTTCCCTTGTATCATTTCTTCAAATTTTGCTTTGGCTTCATCATCCCCCATCATTTCCTCTTGCTCTACTTTCTTCAATTCTCTTCTCCAGAACCTGATCTCCCTTTCACTTGACAACATTAATCATTAGGAAACCCTAGGGGCTGGAAATTTTTTGCTTTGATACCACTATAATGTCCCTAACATATAATTTTAATAAATACTCATTTGCAGATGAAATTAAAACACAACAAAATAGGCACAATAGATATTACTCCAAAATATGAAGAGAGATCCAGAATGTATGTATATATTGACTACAATTTGGACAATGATCATGAATGATTTATAATTACTTCCACAAATCAAACAACAACTATAGCACTTTCTTATAGAATCTTTGAAGCTCATGTGCACTCCTTGAATGAGAATGCCCTCAAGAACCAAAGGGGTTTTTTCCTCTGATCCTAGTGAGCATTAAGTTTTCATCCACAAGAGGAAATGGAACACAAGTGTCCCAAATTTACAAGAAAATGGTATAATAATTTGATCCTTTACACGAATTGGTTTCCCTACATTTATATGCTAACATTCATCCTTGAGGAACAAGTCGACCTTGAGCCCAATTGGCGCCAAAACCCATAATTTTGAATTCCCTACATGCTACATTAGGTCATCCTTAAGGCCAATGTAGGTTCCTTTAGACTAAGTGTGCCTTCCTTCGGACCCATCCACACACTTCCTTGCTCAATCCAGCTTCATGAAACTTCGTCATTACTTCTACATGATCCCACAATGTCTTATCCTTCAAGCCAGTAGGGGTGGGTGCCAGTTGACTTGTACAATCACCTTTTGTTAGCAATATATTTCCATTACCCAATCCTCCCTTCTTGATTTTTGGATATGATATGTAAGTGCCATCATATGTGATATGTTCTAAACCACACACTTGAACATGCTCCTATAGAGGAATGCGGTAGAATTCCTAGATTCTACTCTATGACTATTTTTTAGAGAAAGGGACATGACACTACTCCAGTTGTACCTATCACAAAGGATACTCTTGAGAAAAATGTCCCTAAATAAGGTAGTCCTAATTCTACTCGCATTTCTTCTCCTAAACTAAATGCATGTCTAGGTAATGATTGGGGATCCTTGAACTTCATTGAATCTTATATCGGGGAGTACAAAGTAGATCTAATCCACTTAAACATTCCAAAAATCTCATTGACTTCTATTAAGAAGGATGATTATGCTTATGTAAAGAAAGGTGATACTTATAGCATGGAGTATACTCTTTACACTAATCCTCCTTGTCAGGAATTGTAGTCATGTTGCAGACCAGGATTTAACATCTTCTCTAAATTTGGTTACAATGGCAAAGGTTGTGGGCATGATGAACAAGGTATTAAAGTCCCCTTAGAGACTAATCCATGTGAATCTAAATTTGGACTTGGATACCGTCCCATAATTTCTAAGGTAAATTCGTGGTTGAATGTCAACATGGCTTCTACCAAATTTCATCCTCTTAAACTGGTTCATCCTGAATACATCAAAAGTAAGGTAGACTCTAACAAAGTTCCTCTAGATGTTTTCTCTTTGGATGAAGCACTAGAAGAATTCTTAGGTGTATATTCTAACCTACCTTCTTATCATCATAAACGATGATTCCCATATTGCTTAAATAGATAGGCATATTTTGGAGTCTATTATGAGTTATGATGAGAAGTCTTCTTTATCTACTATGGGCGATAATGTTTCTATGCCTCATCCTGAAGATCATATTAATCTCCTTAAAGGAGATACCTCTGACATCTTTATGGATCCTAAATCTTTTGAAAAGGTAATCAAGATCAAAAAGTGTCTCTCTTCAGAATAATCTAAACAACACAATGGTTTATTGCATTCTCATTTTGATATCTTTAGTTGGTCATATGAGGACATGCTCGGCATTGGTGAATCTGTGGTAGTTCAGAATATTATCCTATATCTTGATGCCAATCCCGTTAAGCAAAGGATCGGAAAATGAATCCCAAGGTTTCTTTATTAGTCGAGACTGAGATATAAAAGCTCTTAAAATTTGGTTTTGTCCGTCCCATTGACTATTCACCTTGTATATCGAATATTATTACCATTAGTAAACCTGATGGTTGCATTCATCTTTGTATTGAATTTCATGATCTTAATAAGGCTTCTCTTAAGGATGATTTTCCATTACCTAATATTGATATGATTGTAGACTCGATTGCAGGCCATGCATTATTATCTTTCATGGATGCCTTCTCAGGCTATAATTAAATCCATATTAACCTAAAATATCAATATAAGATAGCCTTCACTACCCCTTGGGGTACTTTCTGCTGTGTAGTCATGTCATTTGGATTAAAGAATGTTGGAGCAATTTACCAATGAGTGATGACTCTTATCTTTCACAATTTCATTCACAATATCTTAGAAGATCAAGTCGATGACATCTTGGCTAAGTCTATCACTCATCAAGATCACGTTAACAATATTTGTCTTATCTTTGAAAGGCTTCGAATCTATAAGATGAGACTAAATCCTCTTAAGTGTGTCTTCAACATGGACATGGAAAACTTTTAGGATTTATTATCTCTCATCATGGAATTAAAGTGGATACCAATAAGATCTATGAAATTATTAACATGCCTCCACCTAAGAATATCTCTCAACTACGTAGTTTGCAAGGGAAGATTCATGAATTTCGTAGATTCATATCTCAATTGGCTAATCGTACTCTTCCCTTCATGCATCTATTCAATAAAGATGTCCATTTTTGGTGGGATGATGAATGCCACAAGGCTTTTGAATCTATAAAGAATTATTTGGCTAATCCTCCCATCTTGATGTCAACTATGCAAGATAGACCCTTTTTGCTTTATATTTTTGCATCACCTCATGCTTTAGCAGCTTTGCTGGCTCAACATGATGATGAGGGTAAAGAAAGAGAGGTATAATACATTAGTTTTTAATTTACCTCAAATAAAATGCTAATTCAAATCTGAAAATATCCTTCTCAATCAAACTCAAATTAGAGCAAATCGGGTATACCAAAAAGAGCACCAAATTACAACAAATGGAAATTGGGTAATGTGCAACTGAAACCAAATGATCTATTATATATCTCCACATGGAATTACATAATTTTTCTTTCAAATACATAATTTAACAATAATGAATAGCAATAGAAAATTTTGGAAAGTTCTGAAATCTTTATTTCTACCAAACTGAAAATATATGCAAATTGGCTAGGATAAAAACTTCACCAAAATATTCCAAACTAACACAAAAAGATGATAAACTACTGTAAAATGATTTATTACTGAATATAACATGGTTTTACATCATATTTGATGTCATATACAGCAAATAACAAAAGAGTACAGCTACAACAAAATACCCAAAGAAATCCCCAAACTAGAAGCCATAACTCACACTAGAACTAGAGCAAACTCCACATAGGGGTTTATTATGATAAATTGAAATAAAACAGCATGAAATAATAGAAAATCCACATCCACAAATATTTCATTAAAATATACAACAAATAAATCTCTCAAACCCCAAATATCACACTTCCACCTGCAAACAAATTACAAAATATTGAAATAAACTTCAATTGTTCAACAGATTGGCAATTCCTGTGTGAAAATTCTCTTGGAGACTATTAGAACCACTGCGTTCAAGCCTCAATCTCCTTGGTTTACTAGCCTCAGAGATTCTTTCTTCTTCAGTTTCCCAGCCTTAGAAGAATACAAAAACTTGTGAAGGAAAATATGCAAGAATGCCTCCAGAAAGCAACATACAACAATAAATACACCAAAACTCTATAACCACCAACTTGGGCGCCCAAATCCAAAAGCTCTAGTAAATATACTTGTATTCAAATTTTGTACCAAAAATTCAAATCTGAAAATGTCCTTCTCAATCAAACTCAAATTAGAGCAAATTGAGTATACCAAAAAGAGCACCAAATTACACCAAATGGAAATCAAGTAATGTGCAACTGAGACCAAATGATCTATTATATATCTCCACATGGAATTAAATAATTTTTCTGTCAAATACATAATTTAACAACAATAGAAAAATCTAGAAATTTTGGAAATCTTTATTTCTACCAAACTAAAAATAGATGCAAATCGGGTAGGATAAAAATTTCACCAAAATATTGCAAAATAACATAGAAAGATGATAAACTACTGTAGAATAATTTATTGCTGAATATAATATATTTTTACATCATTTTTTTTGTTATATCCACTAGATAATAGAAGAGTAAATGTTAGGAATAGGATGCCATTTAAATCGCAATCCTAAACATATTTCATGTATCTCCTAAGTCCTTGGAAAGTGTTCCCCAACACTAGGATTATAAAGATATTAAATTCAAATAAATGAATATGTAAATTGAAATTTGTGATTATTCCTACATGACAGGAACATGTGGGGACATCCAAGAAGAGCTCTTACAAGATAGGAGCACATGGGGCACCCACGTGGAAGGTGGAACCCACCTTGCTTCAATTAACTATTTGGACGATTGATAACACTTTAGTAATGCATGTTTAGATCCTATAAATTAGGGATTGATATTTACATGAGTGGAGTGGCACTATCAGTTCAATATTAGTTCAGTTCAGTTCATTTATGGTTCAGTTGCATGTAGTTATTTTGAGTTGAATGCTAGTTGAATTGAGTTGACTTGAGTTGCATGATAGATAATAGGTGGATACTTTCAGTTAAGTGGGGATGATCAATCATGCATAATGTTTGCATGAATTGGTGGAGAGATATGTCTCAGTTAACTAATATTGACTTGGGTCCACCTTGGGTGCCCAAGTTGGCATATTTCAATTAACACCTTTTGTATGAGAAGATATTTACAAGGCTCAGTCAAGTGGGCCCATTCTTGGGCGCCAATTTGAGGCGAAGTTTGCAAGATATTTTCTTGACCAAAGTTCGATTAAGTGTTCAATTTGGGGTGCCTAAATTGAAGAAGACTTTGGTTTGACTTCAAATTACATTGTGGAACTCTACTTGCCCAATCTAGGCATAGATTTTTGTGAGGAGCTTTATGCTCTTGTATTGTACAACTCTTATGAGTTTACATGCTCAGATTTTTTCTATTAATTTCAGCAAGTGTATGAGAGTCCAAGGAGAGTTTATTTCAGGTTGTGAAGAAGGATTGTTGAAGGAAAGGAAGCATATCAATCAAGGATTGATACAATATTATTGTAATCTTGTTCTAAGGTTAAATAATACAAGCACTATTGATTGTGGTGGATTTTTTCCCTAAAGGGTTTCTCCACGTATATGTTGTGTCACTTCTATCTCCTTGTCTCATTCTTCTACAATCTTCTATCTCTTTCTACAATTGGTAAAATTGATCTAAACAGATTAATCATACACAAAGAATTGTGACAAAGAACACTTAATTAGATCTACAGTCTCATAGTTTTACAAGTTTTAAGCTACAATATTACCTTCATTTTCCAACATTTGGTATTAGAGCTAATGGTTGGTTAGGGTTTGGGATGCCTTTCTCTTAAAAGTTTGAAGATTTTTTGGTTGTAGTGGGAGCTTTTACTATTGTGTTATTGCATATTTGTAAAAGAAGTGTGTTACAATGAGTTCTACTTCTCATCTAGATATTGAAAGATTCAATGGATCTAATTATGAGATTGGAAACTAAAGGGGATCTCCTTGAAGAGAGAGATCAGTAGTTAGTTGTTTGTAATGAGACAAAGCCATCTGCAACAATGTTAGATGAGGTTTGGGCTAAGCTTGATAAGAAGGAAAGAGGGACCATAAGGATATGTCTTGCTGATGTTGTTCTCTTGAATGTTTCAGATGAAGCTATTGCATATAAATTGTGGAAGAGGATAGGTGATATCTATCAAACCAAAATTATTACTAATAAGTTGTATCTGAAAAGATAGTTGTATTATTTAAAGATGAAAGATGGTGATTTTGTTGCACATCATTTAAATGCTTTCAATTTGATTCTAAGTTAGTTAGCATCTGTAGATGTAAAGCTAGAAGATGAAGATAAATGCATTTTGTTACTTTGTTCTTTACCAGAGTCTTGGGAAAATCTAATTGTTGCTATCAATGGTAGTTGTGTAGATCCTAAGATGGAAAATATAATTCCTACTCTCCTATCAGAGGATATGAGGAGGGATTCTAAAACGAGATCCCAAGATGCCTTGTTTTTAAGAGGTGGGCGTAAGGAAAGGAACCTAAGGGAGACAAGAAAGGAAAGGGTAAGTCCAAAGGACAATCTAAAACCCCTAGTAAGAGTATGATAAATTGTTGGAACTGTGGGAAATCAGGACATGTAAAGGAGAATTGTAAGAACAATAAAAAGAGTTATGATGCTTCTACAGAGAAATCCCTAGATGACAATAATGATGCATTGATCATTTCATGTAAAATTGTTAGTGATGACTCTTGGCTTATTGATTCAGGTTGCTCCTATCATACGAATCCTAACAAGGAGTGGTTCACTAAGTATACTGCATATGATGGAGGTAAATTCTTCTTTGGATACAATAGCACAACAAAGATTGTGGGCAAAGGAGAGGTAAAGTTGTGTTTCAGTGATGGTAGGGTTAAGAACCTTAATGGTATTTTACATATTCTAGGACTTGCTAGAAATCTACTTTATGTATCTAAGTTCAATGATTTTGGAATGCATGTGACATTTGACAAAGGTGGTTGCAGATTGGTGAAAGGGAATATGGTGGTTGCTAAAGGATCTTGGATTAGGACTTTGTTTAAGCTTAATACTTCCAATTTGAATAAATCAGCCAATGTAATTGAAGCTGAAAATACACATATGTTGTGGCACCATAGATTGGGCCACATTGGTGAAAAAGGTGTTAGGACCATTCTTAATAAGAAATTGGTTGACATTATTTCTAATTATAATAATGGCAAAAATGATTTTTGTGAGCATTGTGTGTTTGGAAAGCAATCTAGATCTTCATTTCCTAATGGAACAAATAAAGCTAAAGGATTATTATAGATATTCATTCAGATGTTATGGGTCCTGTGGATATTGACTCTATTGGAAAATCTAGATATTATGTTACATTTATTGATGATGTCTCAAGATACACTTTAATCTATTTTATGCATAAAAAATCTGATGTGTTCAATAAGTTTAAATAATTTAAGGCTTTAGTTGAGAAACAATCAGATCATAAGATATAAGTGTTGAGAACAGATAATGGTGGTGAATATTGTTATAAGGAATTTGATGATTATTGTAAGCATGCAGGAATTGTGAGACAAAAAACTACTTCATATACACCTCAACAATATGGAGTAGCAGAAAGGATGAAGTGAACCTTAATGGAAAGAGCTAGGAGGATGTTAAGTAGTGCTAAACTAGATTAGTGCCTTTGGGTCGAGGTTGTAAGTACTTCTTGTTGTTTAATCAATATATCTCCTAGTTCATCTATTGAAGATAAAACCCCTTATGAAATGTGGTTAGGTAGGAAACCTAATGTTGCACATTTAAGGATCTTTGGTTGTGAGGATTTTGTTCATGTGCCTAAAGAAAATTAGTCTAAGTTGGATCCAAAAGCACAAAAATGCATATTCATAGGTTATGGTGAAAATGTAAAAGGTTACAAGCTTTGGAATTCTCTAACCCAAAAAATTACTTTATCTAGAGATGTGATTTTCAAGGAATTTAGATCTTATACATGAGAAGAACAACCAAAGGAGAAGGATACTTCTTGAACAGTGCATTTTGAGACAAATACTAAGAAGCATGAAGATGCACATGTTGAAGAACAATTGGATGGACTGGATGAGGAGAGTTCACAGAGTTTTGAGATAGATGGTCATGATGAGCATATTGAGGAACAAGAAGAACCTTCTTTGAGAAGATCCACAAGACAAAAAAATCTCGTTGATAGGTATAGCCCACCTGATTTCCATTGTATATTTTCTTTGATGAGTACTAAAGATGAACCTAGATCTTACAGGGAAGCTTTTTCTTCAGATTAGAACAAGCTTTGGTCACAAGCTATGCATGAGGAAATGGTTTCCCTAGATACTTGTGACACATGGGATCTTGAGAGTTTTCCCAAAGGAAGAAAGGCCATTAGATGTAAATGGATCTTTAAAAAGAAAATTGGAGCAGATGGTAATCTTGAAAGGTACAAGGCTAGATTAGTAGCCAAGGGCTACTCCCAAAGAGAGGGAGTTGACTTTAATGAAATATTCTCTCTTGTTACTAAATTAACTTTTATTAGATTCATTTTATCTATTGTTGTTGCTTATGATTTTGAGATAAATCAAATGGATGTGAAAACTGCTTTCTTACATGGGGATTTTGATGAGGAGATTTATATGAGGCAACCTGATGGTTTTGTTGTAAAAGGAAAATAATTATTGGTTTGCAAGTTAAAGAGATTTTTATATGGATTGAAACAGTCACCTAGAATGTGGTACCGGAAGTTTGATGCTTTTGCATTGAAAATTGGTTATGTTAGGAGTGAGGAAGATCATTGTGTTTACATAAAATGTATTGATGATCAACTTTTAATTATTGTCTTGTATGTTGATGACATGTTGTTTATTGGTAATAGCAAGGTAATGATCAAAGAATTGAAATCACAACTCTCTAGCACATTTGAGATGAAAGATCTAGGAGCTACAAAATATATCCTTGGTATGGAAATCAGCAAAGATAGAGGTAACAAAAAGCTTTGCTTAAGTCAAAGCAACTATGTTGATACTATTTTGAAATGGTTTAACATGCATGATAGTAAACCAATTAATATTCCTTTACCAGTTGGCACAAACTTAAGTTTAGGCATGGGTCCTAAATCTGATTTTGATCATGAGGAAATGTCTAAAATTCCATTTATGCTAGTGCAGTTGGTAGTTTGATGTATGCAATGGTTTGTACAAGACCAGATATTGCCCAAGCAATGGGAGTTCTAAGTAGGTTTATGTCTAACCCTAGTAAAGAACATTGGACTTATGTTAAGAGGTTGTTTAGATATTTACGAGGTACTTATGATTACTATTTGGTTTATCATGGTGCTAATGATACTGATATTATGCACAAAACATTGGACATATAGAGTTTTGTTGATTCAGATTGGGCAGGAGACCTGCACAGTCGGAGGTTGACAAGTGGCTATGTGTTTACTTTGTTTGGAGTTGTGGTTAGTTGGACGAGTAAGAGGCAACCCATGGTTGATTTTTCCACCACAGAAGCAAAGTACATGGTTGCTACACATGCCTCTAAAGAGGCAATTTGGTTACAGAGACTTGGGAAAGGTATTGGTTTTAATTACAAGCAAATTAGACTTGAATGTGATAGTCAGAGTGCTATTTGTTTAGCCAAAAATCCTATGTATTATGCTCATGCTAAGCATGTTGTTGTTCAGTATCACTTTGTGTAAGAAATGGTTGAGAGTAAGTAGGTATTGATTGAGAAAGTTAACACTTTGATCAATGCTACAAATTATCTTACGAAACCAGTTCCTACAGATAAGTTCTCTTGGTACAGGAAGGCCATTGGCCTTGAGTCCTGTAGTTGATTATAATAATGATTCCTTGTTTAGAATAATTGCAATGTATAATGTCAATTGGGAGAATTTTAGGAATAGGATGCCATTTAAATTGCAATCCTAAACATATTTCATGTATCTCCTAAGTCCTTGGAAAGTGTTCCCCAACACTAGGATTAGAAAGATATTAAATTTGAATAAATGAACATGTAAATTGACATTTGTGATTATTCTTAAATGATAGGAACATGTGGGGACATCCAAGAAGAGCTCCTACAAGATAGGAGCACATGGGGCACCCACATGGAAGGTGGAACCCACCTCGCTTCAGTTAACTATTTGGAGGATTGATAACACTTCAATAATGCATGTTTAGATCCTACAAATTAGGGATTGATATTTACATGAGTGGAGTGGCACTATTAGTTCAATATCAGTTCAGTTCAATTCAGTTTAGTTTAGTTCAGTTATGGTTCAATTATCTTCAATTGTGTGTAGTTATTTTGAGTTGAATGCTAGTTGACTTGAGTTGACTTCAGTTGCATGACTAATGACTTCAGTTGCATGATAGATAATAGGTGGATACTTTCAGTTAAGTGGGGATGATCAATCATGCATAATGTTTGCATGAATTGGTGGAGAGATATGTTTCAGTTAACTAATATTGAGTTGGGTCCACCTTGGGTGCCCAAGTTGGCATCTTTCAGTTAACACCTTTTGCATGAGAAGATATTTACAAAGCTCGGTAAAGTGGGCCCATTCTTGGGCGCCAACTTTGAGGTGAAATTTTGAAGATATTTTCTTGACCAAATTTCAGTTAAGTGTTCAGTTTGGGGTGCCTAAATTGAGGAAGACTTTGGTTTGACTTCATATTACATTATGGAACTCTACTTGCCCAATCTAGGCATAGATTTTTGTGAGGAGCTTTATGCTCTTGTATTGTACAACTCTTATGATTTTACATGCTCATATTTCTTCTATTAATTGTAGCAAGTGTATGAGATTCCAACGAGATTTTATTGCAAGTTGTGAAGAAGGATTGTTGAAGGCAAGGAAGCATATCAATCAACGATTGATACAGTATTATTGTAATCTTGTTCTAAGGTTAAATAATACAAGCACTATTAATTCTAGTGGATTTTTTTCCCAAAAGGGTTTCTCCACATATATGTTGTGTCACTTCTATCTCCTTGTCTCATTCTTCTACAATCTTCTATCTCTTTCTACAATTAGTAAAATTGGTCTAAACAGATTAATCATACACAAAGAATTGTGACAAAGAACACTTAATTAGATCTACAGTCTCATAGTTTTACAATTTTTAAGCTACAATATTACCTTCATTTTCCAACAGTAAAGCTACAACAAAATACCCAAAGAAATCCCCAAACTGGAAGCAATAACTCACGCCGGAACTAGACCAAACTCCATACCGAGGTTTATTATGGTAAATTAAAATCAAACACCGCGAAATAATAGAAAATACACATCCACAAATCTATCATTAACATCTACAACAAATAAATCTCTCAAACCCCAAATATCACACTTCCACCTGCAAAGAAAATACAAAATACTGAAATAAACTTCAACTATTCAAAACATTGGCAATTCCTATGTGAAACTGCTCCTAGAGACTATTAGAACCACTACCTTCAAGCCTTGATCTCCTTGGTTTAACAACCTCATAGATTCTTTCTTCTTCAATTTCCCAGCCTCAGAAGAATACAAAAATTTGTGAAGGAAAATATGCAAGAATGCCTCTAGAAAGCAACATACAACAATAAATACACCAAAAATTTGTAACCACCAACTTGGGTGCCCAAATCCCAAAGCTCTAGGAAAGATACTTGTATGAAAAGTGTGTAACTCCCATTTCCAATTATAAAAGAAAAAATCAACTACACTCGAGGGAATAATAAAATATTTCCATTTCTTGTACCACTTCACAAGCCAATAAAAATCCATTTTTCCTTTTTCCAAAAAGCCACGCCCAACTTGGCTCAATTAAATATTTCATAAACCTTTGATATTTAACCACCCAAATTATGTTAATTAATTCACCTTGAGAAAAAAAATTTCCCTATTATGGTACAAGACCTGACTTGCTATTTTTGGAAACCTGACTTACTAAAAATAGTAATTTTTTTATTTTTAGAAAATTCAAGAAAAGGGACATTACACAGTCGTATTTTGGTTGATTATGAAACTCGATACTCTATTATGGAAAAGCAATATTTTACTCTCATTTTTGCAATGTAAAAGTTACGATATTAACTTCTCCACGCGGAGACTCATGTGATCGTAAAATGTGATCTTCTTAAACACTTATTTATTAGAACTAATATTTCTAGAAGGTTAGCATTTAATGGGTGATGTTGCTCTCTGAGTTTGATATTAAGTTCGTGCCTCAAAAAGAAATTAAAGGACAAGTTGTCACTAATCAATTGGTAGAAGCTCCCTAACCTCATTATTTCCTAACTTGGACTTGTTCCCATATGAAAATTTGTTTGTAGTGGATCACGAACCTATGTGGGAAATGTATTTTAATGGATCAAAATGTGAAACTAGCTCTAGGGTAGGTGTGGTTTTAATCTCACTTGAAGGAAAGTCGGTTCCTCTATCTTTTTAATTAGAATTTCATTGTACAAATAATATCACTGAGTACAAAGCACCCATTGCAAGCTTATGTGTCATGATAGCATTAAATATTAAACATATTTGCATTCTTTGTGATTCCAAGCTTATTGTAAATCAAATCACGAGAACATATCAAGCCAAGCAGAGCAAGCTATCTCAGTATTGAGATTTGGATTTATCCTTGCTTGATCAATTCTCTTCCTTTACTATAGATAGTGTTCATAGGAGAGAAATTTATCATGTAGATGCAATGGCAAGCACAACTTCCCTTGTACCCTTTTTTCCATGGTTTAGATGAGTACCACTTTGGTTCAGATTCTTTGCTCTCCTATTATGTCGGAACAACCTAAACTTGGCAGTCTTGTGTGTGCTCACATAGACTTAGGGGAATGGTATTCTCATATCTATAATTATCTAAAATCTAGAAAATTTCTCAATGATGCGAGTAAGAATATTATGTCCGGATTTGAAAGATTTTAGCTTAGTACATCATTTTGTCTAATGTTCTTTATCAAAAATATTACAATGGTCTTCTTTGATGTCTCATTAAGGCTAAAATACCGCTTTCCCTTCAAGAAGCTCATTCGGTCTCTGGGAGTGGACATTTAGGTGGTAAATCCTTAGTGTATATACTGATTCATATGGTATACTATTGGAAAACCATGGAGAAAGAATCCTTTGCTTTTGTCAAGAAATGCCCTTGATGTCAACAACACAGTAACCTTATTCAAGCTCTTGTGCAAGAACTTCATAATCAAACCTCTCCTTGACCATTTGCAAAATGGGGTTTGGATACTATTGGAAAATATCTCCTCCTTCTAAAGGACATACCTTCATCATCACAACTACTGATTACTTTACAAAACATTTGGGTTGAAGCTATTTTGCTTCATTCCACTAACTCTGAATAAATATGTAGATTTCTTCTAAATAACAATATTGCTTGCTTTGGATTTCCTTCCACCCTTGTTTCTGACAATGGTACTTCATTTAAGAACAAATAGGCAAAGCAATCCTTAGTGAGGTTTCATATTCAACATCAATTTTCTACACCTTACTATCCTCAATCTAATGGACAATCATAAGCATCTAATAAAACTCTTGAACTAATTCTTTGAAAAACAGTGAATAAACATGGTAAAGATTGGCAAACTCAATTGAGTTATGCCTTATGGGCCTATCACATGAGTATTTTTACGACTATTGGTACAACTTCGTACAACCTTGTATATGGTGTTGAGGTTGTTATGCCTTTAGAGTTGGAAATTCCATCTTCGCGAGTTTCCCTTAAAGGCAACTGATGATGACACTTACTGTGTCGAGTGTCTAAATGTTACACCCCAAGTGTGAAATTACTATTTACTATTACTATGTAGGGTAAAATGTGAATGTAATGTGAATTCGATGGATGAATAAAATGTATCACTGCTTTATGAATGAATGCCATCTCATTTAATATTATATGTGTAAGTGTGAAAAAGTAAAAAGTAAAAGAACAACTAAAACACTTCTTAATAATACATTAGATCAAGATCAACATGAATTAAACTAATTTAAAATGTTGAAAAGCTTGAAGACATCTCATTGTCTCCTATCTCCAAAGATTTATCAAATTACAGAAGCTCTCAGATTTGTAAGCATCGTAACTGTTTAAAATGCCTATCTAGAGAACGGAATGGATGCTAAATGCAATGATGTGATGATTGCTAATGATTTCTAAATGATATGATGCTACTATAAACTATCCTGATGAAAACTGATAAAAGGAAGCTACAATAAAAACTAATGATGTTGTCATGATATGAAATCTACTAATGCCATGATGCTATGATGATACTAAAATGCTAATGCTAATGCTTATGATTGCTTGGTTGCATTCCTGCAGAGTAAGTTTGCATAAATTGGGATTTCTCCAATCATTTTCATGCTTTAGAAAGCTGTATATATAGATTTTTGGCAACAATTTTGCACAGGGGTAACACAACAGAGGCTAAGTTTAAAATTGGAGATTTGAATGGTAAGAGATGAGAAGGTGGAATTGATCATGGAGGATTGTTCCTCCCCATGAAAACACCTAGTAAGATAAGAGGAAATATTTGAGGCAAAAGATTGAGAGGATTGCCTGCAGGTTTGTCCCCGAGGCTTTTCCCGTGAATGCCAGTTACATTAATTAGTTTTGAAAAATCTAATTTTATTGGTGAGTGAATAGAGGGATTTGATTTATGCTTTTCATTTAAATATTTTTGGTTTATTTAAATTAGCAAAGAGAGAGATAAATAATTTAACAAAACAAACTATAAAAGTTATTTATTAAATTAAAATAGAAGGAATAGGATAATTAAATTAAAGATTTTAGGATATCTTTATTTAATTAAGAAGAAAATATGATAAGATAATTAAATAATACCAACTATTGAAGCTGCATATTTAATTTTAAGATAGAATTAATGGATAAAGTATAGAAGAAATAATAATGACAATAATTAAAAATAAAACAAAGTATTTAATTTTGTTTATTTAATTAAGAGGAAAATAATATGATAAAAGAGAAGAATTAATAGTGAACTTAATATAAATAAATATTTCTATTTATTTACTAAGTAGATGAATTTAGGATTAATTAATCAAATAAGTCGTATTTAAGTAATTATATTCTCCATACCATTTTTAGGTGTCTACAATATGAAGGAATGTATTTATGTGATTGGATGAATATTGAGTTGATATTCTAACTTTGGAGATATATTATGTATACTGCATATTTTGTGAACAACTGACTGTCATGTGCATGTGTTAGTGGTTGCAGGTATATGTTCATTCTTGCTAAGTGACTTCTGGATTTTATTGTGTAAGAGTTTTTGCATCAACGTTTCAAATCACACTATGTGATCCATCAACATGATAGTTGAGAACTCAAGGAAAAAAATGATAAGTTGCAGAACAAGAACTAGCTAAAAAGACCAAGGGGAGGGATGATGGAGAGAAGGGGGCACACAAAACGAAAACCAAGAAGCTACCAAATAGACTACTAGGGACCAAAAGGAAAAAATGGACACAAGAGAAAAAAATTAGAAGAAAACAAAAAAGGAAAAATAAAATTGTTCAAACAATAGGAATTTCTAAATTCCTTCATAAAAAGAGACAAAAAACAAAAAGAAAATTTGAAAGGGACCACTAATGAGAAACAATTAAAAACCCAAACAAATAAGAGACACAAGGAATTAGAAATATATATATATATATATATATATATATATATATATATATATATATATATATATATATATATATATATATATATATATATATATATATTATGTAATGTCGCAGAAGTGCACCTAGGGGCAATTCCACATTCTAAAATTTTTGCCTAACATTTATGATGCCTTGGAACATTAATGACAAAATCCCATGGGTCAAAATTTCACAATTCTGACTCCATGTGGACTTGTGGCTGAGCAACATAATCCTGGTGACAAGTTTCTCGAGAATCTAGGCTCTGGACGCATGTGCAGCACGCAGACGTTTGCACGATGTGCTAGTGTCTTAGAGGTTTCCCAAGTTTGAAACATGGAATCTAGAATACTAACCCTTGAGACGTGTGTCCTAGCAGTTATATTTTGAAAGTAATGGCTCTTTACTGCCCTTGCAAGCATTAAAAACCCCTTTTTGGCTCTCATTTGGGGGTTGGAAGACATTCACTCAAGCTTTCTTATTATTTGCTCCACTTTTGAGTTCTCCTCATCTTTGATAGCAGTGCTCTCACAAGCGAAGCCATGTCGGACTGAGGTCCTCCCAACAACAACAGCAACTCTCAAGCAAGCACTCAATGGTGTGTTTGTGTGCTCTGGAGAGGGTCTAGGCCCGTGGGTAACTCTCTCTCCATATTTTACTTTCCTTCCCTACTTGTTCATTTACTATCTTGTGGTGCAGGTTCTACTCTTGAGTGGGTTTTTCTTTCACCACATGCTTCTTGTGGTGCAAGTTCTACTCCTGAGCAGGTATTACTTTCACCACACACTTTATTTACTTCATTAGCACTCTTTTCCATCTTGGTTGTCCGTCGAGGTGGGAACACCAAAATGGGGATCTGACTAAGGCAAGCCCCTACACAGCCCGCCAACAATTTTCCTCTCGTTCTTTTGTGTGTAGGTCACGAAAAGGAGCTTGGAGTGAAGATCTAGACGTTTAGAGAAAGGTAAGCTTTCTCCAAGCATCCTTGTGTTCATTTCAATTTCTAGTTTTTTGACTAGGTATATCGTTCAGTAAACCCTAGATCTGAGCTTAGAAGTAAAGCTTTTTTCTGTCTATTCGAGTTCCTGAGTTCTCAATTGCTTAGGAAGCCAGCCTGTCTTGTAGATGATAGCGCGCCACATTGGCGTCCTGAAAATACATTGACATCTTTTTGCTAAGAGCTCCCTCTTCTAAGACATAAATCTCTTAGTTTTTCTCTCTTAGGGTCTTTGGTAGTTTTTCCTGAAACATAACTGAATCTTAGTTCTTTATCATTTTGCTAATCTGTTATTCTAAGGTGTATAAAGGAAATTCATTCCCTGGTGATCTCTCGAGAAAGGAGAGACTTGTGTGTAGCGAATCCCTCTTATATCACATTTTGGTGAACCTGACGTGAATGTCAGATCTTTCTTTGCAATGTTGCATGTTCATGATAATGACTTTTCTAAGGAAGATTTCTATATGTTGGAAGATGCTTTAGATGACTTCTTAGAAGTACTCTCCCCTATCTGCAAATCTCCCAAACAAATTTCCTCTCGATAGGCTAAGTCAGTAAATGTGGTGGTGGTCTCTGTGGATCCTCTTAGCCCTAAGAAACCCATCATTTACATGACCTCGTCCGACTCTTCTGTCTATGGGATTTCATGTCGTAGCGATTCATCAGACTTATATTTAAGGTTTGTGAAAGCTATAGAATCTACTTATAATTTTGTTAGACACACATATCCTACAAGGAATAATAAACAAAACTTGAATCAACAACCTTTCGTTCCTACATCACAACTGTTTGTTTGACTTTACCACCTTCTCAACTAAGCCTTCCTTCAGCACCTAAACCTATGATCAAAGTACTGGGTGATTATGATCTTGTTGACCAGCTTCACGTTACTCCAGCTAAGACCTCACTTTGGGACTTTCTTCAGACCGCTCTGGTTTATCAGGAGATGCTTCAGGAAGCTTTACAAAATATTCTCTTTCCTACCTCCGCTAGGCCTACGGATGTTAATGCACTGTTGGCTCATATTCGTGTAGATTCACCAAATATCACGTTCCACCCGTAAGAACTCCCACCTCCAGATGTGCAGAAGCAAGTAGATCCCTTAATAATTATAATTAATGTTAACAATATTGGTATTAGGCGTACCCTCATTGACATTAGTTTGGCTCTCAACATTTGTGGTATGGACCTTTTACCTAATATTAAATTTGATTCATCTTCCTTAGCGGCTTCCTCCTTGTACATTCGTGGATTCGATAACATCGGCCGCCAAGCTCTAGGTACGATAATACTACCTTTGCAATTGGGTCCCATTACCTTACCCACGTCGGTTTATGTGATGCCTAGCCCATTACCGTATAACCTCCTCTTAGGGAGACCTTGGATTCATGCTATGGGTGCGATGACTTCTACTTTACACTTCGATCTATTGCATTCTCATCCTGATATCTTCACTTGGACATACGAGGATATGCCCAGTTTTGATGAGTCTATAGTGGTTCACAATATCGTCCTATGTCTCGATGCCAAGCCAGTTAAGCAGAAAATCTGAAAGATCAATCCCAAGGTGGCATTGATGGTCAAGATTGAGATAGAGAAACTGTTAAAAGCAGGATTTATCAATCCGATTGACTATTCCCCCTGTATTTTGAATATAGTTGTCATTAGTAAGCCTGATGACTATATTTGTATATGTATCAACTTTTGAGATCTTAATAAGGCTTCTCTCAAAGATTATTTTTCGTTGCCTTATATAGATGTGATTGTCGACTCGACTGCAGGCCCATGCATTACTATATTTCATGGATGGCTTCTCAGGTTACAACCAGATTCATATTAACCCAGATGATCAATACAAGACAACCTTCACTACCTCATGGGGTACTTTCTATTATGTGGTCATGCCCTTTGGATTAAAGAACGCGGGAGCTACTTACCAATGGGCGATGACCCTGATATTTTATGATTTTATCCATAAGATCTTAGAAGATTACGTCGATGATATATTGGTGAAATCGATAACCCATCAAGACCACATAAAGAACCTTCGCCTTATTTTTGAAAGGCTTCGACTCTATAAGATAAGACAAAATCCTAATAAGTGTTTTTTCGGCGTTGACGCCAACAAGCTTTTGGGGTTTATATTTTCTCACCGTGGAATCAAGGTTGACACCAATAAGATTGACGCCATCGTTAACATGCCTCCATCGAGGAATATCACTAAGTTGTAAAGTTTACAAGGGAAAATTTAGGCAATTCATAGATTTAAATCTCAATTGGGAAATTGTACCCTTCCTTTCACTCATCTATTGAAGAAGGATGTTCACTTCATATGGGATGAAGAGTGTCAGAAAGCCTTTGAGTCAATCAAAGCCTATTTGGCCAATCCTCCCATATTGATGTCGGCTAAGCAAGACAGACCCTTTCTGCTTTACCTTGCCACATCACCATATCCTTTGGCATCCCTTTTGGCTGAGTGGTCTATTACATTAGCTGCATTTTGGTTGACTATGAAACCTATTATTCCTTCATGGAGAAGCAATGCCTCGCTCTCATCTTTGCTACACAGAAGTTGAGACACTATCTTCTCCATGCTGAAACGCATGTCATAGTAAAAACGGATCTCCTAAAACATTTGTTCTCTAGCACCGACCTGGCTGGAATGTTAGCGAAATGGGTTATGTTGCTTTATGAGTTTGACATAAATTTTGTTACTCATAAGTCAATAAAGGGTCAACTGGTTGCGGATCAGTTGGAAGATGCTCCCTCATCTCGCTCCTTTCTGGGGTTGGATTTGTTTCCTGATGAAAACATTTTTGTAATTAATCATGACCTCGAATGGAAAATGTATTTCGATGGATCGAGATGTCAAACTAGTTCTAGAGCTTGCATGGTTCTGATATCCCCCGAAGGTAAACTAGTTCCTCTATCCTTTCGACTAGATTTTCCTTGTACCAATAACATCACTGAGTATGAATCCCTTATTGCTGGCTTACGTGCCATGATTGCGCTAAGAATCAAATGTCTTTGTATTTTAGGTGATTCTAAACTTGTCGTGAACCAGATAACGAGAACCTATCAAGCCAAGTAAAGTAAGTTGTCCCCGATATCGGGAATTTTCCTTGTCCTTACTTACAGTTCTCCTCTTTCACGATAGACAGCGTCCCTAGGAGAGAAAATAGAAATGTTAATGCCATGGCAAGCGCTGCTTCCTTGGTACCTTCAAAAGAAGATGTGAAAGAATACCACTTCGTGGTCCAGGTCTTGCAGACTCCTGCAGTTCCTGACCAACCCGAAGCAAAGTCCCTTGTATGTTCCCATGTGGACTCTGGAGAATGTTTTTTTAATATCTATAACTACCTAAAGACTAGAAACTTCCCCGATGATCCAACAAAAAATGATCGCACGTATAAGAAAGCTTTCGGTACGTTATGTTATTCTATCTAATGTCCTTTATCGAAAGGCCTATAATGGATTGATTCTCAAGTGTCTCACTAAAGTGGAAATACCCCTTACCCTTAAGGAAGCCCATTCGAGCTCCGAGGGTGGACACTTTGGTGGTAGATCCTTGGAAAGAAGACTGATACACATGGGGTACTATTGGAAAATGATGGAACAATATTCCTTCGATTTTGTTAAGAAGTGTCTTCAATGTCAACAACACAGTTGTCTTATTCATACACCTGCCCAAGAATTACAAAATCAAACTTCTCCTTGGTCGTTCGCAAAATGGGGGTTGGATATTATTGGAAAAATATCACCTCCTTCTTCCAAGGGACATACCTTTATTATTACCGCTATGGATTACTTCACAAAATGGGTCGAAGCTATTCCATTCCAATCCACGAACGTTGAAGCTATTTGTATTTTCCTCATGAATAACATCATTTCTCAATTTAGATTGCCCGCTACGCTTGTTTCTAACAATGGTACACCATTTAAGAACAAGGAAGTGAAGCAATTCCTCAAGAAATTTCATATTCAGCATAGGTTCTCCACACCATACTATCCACAATCCAATGTTCAAGCATAATCATCTAACAAAACTCTTGAGCTTATTCTCCATAAAACAGTTAATAAGCATGGTAAGGATTGGCACATTCAATTAACGTATGCTTTGTGGGCCTATCGCACGAGTATTTGTATGGCTATGGGAACAACGCCTTACAACCTCGTGTATGGTGCTGAAAATATTATGCCTTTGGAGTTGGAGATTCCATCTTTATGGGTTTCCCTTAAAGGGTTAATTGATGATGAAACCTACTGAGTTAACCATTTGCATCAGCTGGAGATGCTCGATGAGCGCCATTTACAGGCTCTCGAACATCTTAAAGCTTATCAACAGTGGTTATCTAAGCAATATAATCAGGGTGTGCTTCCTAGGACTTTTAAAATAGGAGATCTAGTTCTCTATGAAAACCAGAGAAATGTAAATGTGCCACCTGATCAGAGAGGAAAGTTCAGTCCTAATTGGTTGGGCCCTTACATTGTGATCTCTATATATGGTTCAAGTGCTTATGGATTATCGTCTATGGATGGAACGCCTTTAAAAGAGCCTGTTAATGTGATGCATCTTCGCCAATACTACGTGTAGTGTTTTATGTGTCATCTGTGTAGTGTTCTCTCTATAGAAGGGCAATAGCACTACATATGCTGGCATTATTCATTTAACACATTATGAAAAATTTTGTGTTGTGAATGACCATGTGTGTGTGTGTGACCATGCATCACATTACATCTATTAAAACCATTAGATCATTCATTGTATTTAACTAACATACAACCATGTGTGTTTATTAAATCATGTTAGCATCTAATGTAAGTATACATCCATATGAGCATATAAAATCCATAGCATAAACATACATGAAAAATAAAGAACATACATATCCAAATGAACAATGCTATGAGATCAAAATCGATGTATCCATATATATATATATATTATATATAATATATAAATGTGCATGTATGTATCAAATGTCATGTACATGTATCGGACCATTGCTATAAAAAATGAGTGGTTGTTGAATATGTGTCTATACAAAAGATCTACAAGTATATATGTATGCATATGTATCTCGCTACAAAAATAATATACAAAACTGATAATGAGCCTCTAATCATTGTGGTGCATGGCTCCCTAAGTCCTCTGGATTTGGAAAATGCTTTGGAACCCTCAGGAGAGGCTGAATGGTGGTCATGGAGCGTGAACGGTGAGAGCGCAATACAAACAAAGTTGCTTGCATCCCTCTGATCTCTCCCTGTAAAGAAGAGATAGTCACCTCCACGTGCCTCAACTCGTGCCATAGTCACTGAACATTTGTCAGGATCACAGCTTTCAGCTGCTCGTCAAGGTCATCGAGATGGCTCTAGAGGGTGTCATGCACCTGCTCGGCGGTATCAACCCTCCTCACTACCGTGTCTTGCTCAACGAGCACTGTCCATAACTCCCCCAATAGTTGGTCGTGATGTCCTCAAATAGTCATCAGCTCAGCAGTAAGCTGGACGATCTCCATGCCCCGCTCCTCGTAGGTGGTCCTTAAGTGCGCAACTGGCTCAAAGTTGGGGGCATGTTGTCCTGCATATGCTGGTCGATAAGCCTCGAGGACTGATCCCTCGATCGACACAACAAGGGAAACCTCTTAAATACACTGAGCTATAAGCCTAGTCCATCCATGTGCATCCTCTGCAACCATAGAGAAAGAAAGAGATATTAGTATCACATGGCATGTATATACATATATCATAAACATAAAACTAAAAGTATAGAAACATAAACAACATGTCCCGTATACCTGGGTCCCCTGGTTGCCATGTCGAGTCAGGGTGAGGGTCGGTGTTGGGACTTGCACTATTAGCATCAGTGGCCGCTCCCAGTGACACTACATGTGTTGCCATTGTTACAATGGAAGTTGGTGGTGCCAAAGAGATAGGGGTAATTGGTGGGGGGTCTAACCTCCTCTACCACCTCGGTCTCAGTGGTGTCACCCCCTTGTCTTGTGGTGCCTCCTCCTCCTTGTTGGCCTACTGTCGACCTCTCCTTCTATCCTACGATGGCTGGGGTGGTAAGTCCTCCTATGGACCAAGATCCCCTCTTGGGGCATCCTCGCCAAACACAAGGGTAGGACGATGCCTCTCCCACCACCGTGCAAAATTAATCGCTACCTCGACATTATACATCGTTGCTATAGGGGGTTGATCATGATCGGGCTCATCATCATTTGAGGGGATAATATTAGTAATAGTAGGGAGAGGGTGATCCCCAATCCTCGCTGCACTCCTATAGGCCCTAGTATAGGTGGGAACATCTGTTGGAATAGTCTGAGGTCATCCATGTTGCCGCATGACCCAACTCCAGTAGTAGGGTACTATAATATAATCTCTTCAGTTGATCAAAAAATGGTCCCACTGCAGGTTCCTTAGTACCTATTGTCGTCCACCCATCTAAAAATTTGGTAGGGTCTCCACCAAACCCCATCTGCAGTGAGAGTGTCAAACTATAAGCGCCAAAATTGTAGGTCACCAAATCTCCACTGCATGTTATGTCATACCAGTGGGCCATGGGAATTCGATACAGTCATCACTGGGGAAAGCTGACAGGCTAGGTGCACATGATGTGGGAAAAGGCCCACACTTGCAAAAGTGTGCACATTGTAAGGCTACGGTACTCATAATGCACATATCGGCCTAACTCTTGGTAGAGGTGTGCTAGCATGCTGCACCCCAGGCAAAAATAGTCCTATGCTTTACCATCTCTCTGATAGTGTGGACGAGGCCCTCATGTAGGTGAGAGCCTCGTCTGTCAATCATGATCTAGAAGGCAACAGTCACAACCATGACTCAGTGGAGTAATGGTGCAGTGGTCCTCACATGGTCGTACCAGTGCGTGTAAATATGACCTATTCCACCGTCATTGTTAGTCCTCCCTATGCAGTAGAGGACACCCTTCACTCGCTCTCGTGTCGATCGTGTATCGTCGAGAGCCACTCGTCATCTATGAATGGGTAGCCCGAGGATCCGATATATGTCCTCAAGTGTGATAGTCATCTCTACACAAGGCAGCTAGAAAGATGACGTGGTGGCATCCCACCGCTCCATAAGGGCTGTCAGCATTCTCTCGTGGTACCTTGTCTCTGGCATGGAAAACACGTGTCAGAGACCGACCTACTCTAGATGTGTGACCTCATCCTCTGATAGACGATCCCTCTACTCATGAATGAGTCTGAATGCTCGCCCTCTCAGATGCTCCCGAATCTCCAAGTACTCCTGTAAAAAGTAGACAAAAATTGAGTTAGAACATCAAAATTTTGCATGAAAACAAAAAATTAATTAAGACCTATGTGTGACGCACAAACGTTTGTGCATCGCGCATGTGTCCCTGACTGCCATGGTCACCTCGAAGATGACAGTGTAGAGTCAGGAACCCAGTGCTTATGATGGACGATAGTGCGGATGTTGGACATAGGCGTAGAAAACAAATGCTTGTGCACCTCGCTGATTAAAAATGTGCTAAAAATGAGCTAAAAATCACGAAAAATGGGGCTGAGACCTACCTAGTCCACCTCGTGTCCCTCAACGATCTCCCAGCATAGCTGCTCTAACCTTGACACCTCGTACTCCCTCCTACTTGGAATTTTACTAACTTTTCTCTCACAAAAGTCAACAATTTGCTCATAGTGAATAGTGAAAATGACCCTTCTAGGGACCCACCTAGGTATACAGAGGCCCCCCAGGGCCCATTTTTCCTAGAGCTTGTGGCTCCCCGGTTTCTCCTGAATTTTCCCCACCAAGCTGGGGGCAAACTCAAGAGGGGGCATAAGGTCATCTCTTGATCATATTTTTCTTCCAAATCAACGATTTTTTCTTGATCATTCCTCTCTCCATAGTAGCTTTCTTTTTATTTTTTTAAGCAAACCCAAAATTTGAGTTTTGTAGGTTAACACTTTGAATAGTTTTTCATGACCATTCTAATGTTGTTTGTTTATCTCAGATGCTAGGGGCACCTTTAGTACCAGTTAGCTCGACTTCGGTGGCTGCTATGGTCTCTTTCTTGTGGCACACAAATTTGTAAAATTCAAAATTTGGATGAATTTTTCTCTTTTCTACTTTAGTGAGGCTGATTTTTTAAAAATCAAGCCCACTAAAGTGGGGGCAAAATGTCATATCGCAAAATTGCACCTAGGGGCAATTCCACATTCTGGCATTTTTTCCTAACATTTATGGCACCTTGGAACATTAATGACAAAATCCCATGGGTCAGAATTTTGCGATTCTAACTCTGTGCGGACTTGTGGCTGAACGACAGAAGCCTGGCAACACGTTTCTTGAGAATCTAGGCTTTGGACACACGCACAGCGCACAAACGTCTACGCGGAGCACTAGCATCCTGGTGGTTTCTTGAGTTCAAAACATGGAATCTGGAATACTAAACCTTGACACGCATGTCCTAGTAATTGCATTCCAAAAGTAACGGCTCTTTGTTGCCCTTACAAGCATTAAAAACCCCTTTTTGGCTCTCATTTGGGGGTTGGAAGACATTCACTCAAGTTTTCTTATTATTTGCTCCAATTTTGAGTTCTCTTCATCTTTGATAGCAATGCTCTCACAAGCGAAGCCATGCCAAACTGAGGTCCTCCCAGCAGCAGCAACAACTCTCAAGCAAGCACTCAATGGCGCGTTTGTGTGCTCCAAAGAGGGTCTAGGCTCATGGGTAACTCTCTCTCTCTCTCTCCCTCTTTTACTTTCATTTCCTACTTGTTCATTTACTATCTTGTGGTGTGAGTTGTACTCCTGGGCAAGTTTTGCTTTCACCACACGCTTCTTGTGGTGCAGGTTCTACTCCTGAGTAGGTATTGCTTTCACCACATGTTTTGTTTACTTCATTAGCACTCTTTTCCATCTTGGTTGTCCATGGAGGTGGGAACACCAAAATAGGGGTCTGACTAAGGTAGGCCCCTACACAACCCCCCAACAATTTTCCTCTCGTTCTTTTGTGTGTAGGTCATGAAAAGGAGCTTGGAGTGAAATTCAAATGTCTAGAGAAAGGTAAGCTTTCTCCAAGAAACCTTGTGTTCATTTCAATTTCTGGTTTTCTAACTAGGTATATTATTCAGTACACCCTAGACCTGAGCTTAGAAGTGAAGCTTGTTTTTGTTCGTTCGAGTTCCTGAGTTCTTTGTGCTTAGGATGCTAATGCGTCTTATAGATGACAGCGCGCCACGCTGGCATCCCGAAACTGCGCTGATGTCTTTTTGCCGAGAGCTCCCTCTTCTGAGACAAAAATCTCTTAGCTTTTCTTTCTCAGGGTCTTTGGTAGTTTTTCCCAAAACATAACTGAATCTTAGTTCTTTATTGTTCTGCTAATATGTTATTCTAAGGTGTATAACAGCAGTTTGTTCCTTGATCATCTCTCGAGAAAGGAGAGACCCATGTGCAGCGAATCCCTCTTATATCACACACACACACACACACACACACACACACACACACACATATATATATATATAAACAAAAGCTTAAATAAATAAATAATGAATATATATTATTTATTTATTTATAAGAAAAAACACACACCAAAAAAGTATTAAAAAAATAAATTAAAGACTAAACTCCAATCAAGGTTTAGAAGATATACATATATATATATATATACATAAGGAAAAAATGAAATTAGAAATATATATATGTGTGTGTGTGTATAATTATATATATAAGTGAATATAAATAAACAATTGAATGTATGTTATGTTATGTTATTTATTTATATATATATTATATTATATATATATATATTTATGTAGGTATATTGAAAAAACACACACACCAAAAAGTATAAAAGAAAAAACTCTCAATCAAGGTTTAAAAGATACAGTAGGGAGATAAATATGATTAAAAGAAATAAAATAACTTGATTAATTAATTAAAACTTGAAAAATAACAAAATGAAAAAATGGGAAAGGCTAGAAATTATGTTAAATAGGCAAATAAATATCTAAGTTCCAAAAAGGAATTAGAAATTAAAAGAGAAGGGCAGACAAGAATGGATTCAAAGAATGCAAATGAGAACATTCTAAAAAGAGGGTAAAACAAGCACATGAATAAACAACAAACTTTCCTATAAAAGAGGGAAAAGAAACACCAACCAAAACGAAGGAAAGAAAAGAAAAGAGGCCAAAAAACAAAACAAAGAACACCCAAAAAATGGGAAAACACAAAGAAAGGAACAAGAAGATGCACAGACAGAAAAAATGGGGGAGAAGAGAAGGGTGGGGGGGACGAAAAGGAAAGGATGGAGCAGAGGTGAAAGGATTAATGAGGGGTGGGCAACTGACAGGTTCTTAGGTTGGCTAACATGGGGTGCCAAGAAGGACTCAACCTCCACCCTTCATCATGATTGAGGTTTGAAACATGTGATTGTTGATTTCAATGGCTTCTTTGAGTTTTCTCTTGAAGAAGTTGTCCTCTTTGAACATGATTTTGGTGTTTTCCAAACATGTATGGTGTTTTTTAGCAGAGGAGTGGTTGGCTAGGGAAGATTTGACAATACGCTCATGTTTGATGTCGGCACTATGCTCTTTGATTCTAGTGCTAAATGAGCGACTAGTTTCCCCTATATAAGGAGTGCCACATGAGCAAACAACTTTATAGACTCCTGAGTTGAGGAAGATGTCCTTGGAGTCTTTGAGGAAAGGGATACGATTTCTTAAGGTTGCAAAGGGCTTGAATGCGCACTGGAGGCCTTTTTAAAGGAGGATCTTAGAGATTTTTTGGGATATTCCCTCAATATAAGGGATGCCCTCAGGAGATCCAAGTGACGATTAGGTTTAGAGATGGAAACGAAACTCACCTTAGCTTGGTTGAAGGCTCTGGATATTTGTTTGCTTGAGTACCCATTCAATTTGAAAACTTGGTGCAAATGGGTCAACTGAAGATTTAAGTTTTCTTCATCACAAATCTTGTAGGCTCTTAATGCTATGGTTTTAAGGACCTCGCTTTTTTGGCAAGGGTGGTGATGAGAAGAAGAATGGAGGTAGAGATCAGTGTGGGTAGCCTTGTGAAACACACATTTACCAAGTTAACCATCTAGTTTTTTGAGAAGCAATATGTCAAGGAATGGGAGTTGGTTGTTTGATTCAATCTCCTTGGTGAAAGAAATGCAAGGGGATAAGCAATTCAGGTGGGCATGGAATTCTTCTAATTTTTCAAGTCGTGAGGCCAACAAATGTTGGTGTCATTAACATATTGCTTCCACTAGCTTGGCTTGAGCGGGAAGGAGTGGAGATCCATTTCTTCAAAGTGCTCCATGTAAATATTAGCAATGATAGGAGAAAGGGGAGAGTCCATGGCCACACTATCAACTTGCTCATAGATAACACCTTGGAAGGAGAAAAAAGTGGATCTTAAGCATAATTCAACCAAAGAGGCCACCTCCTCACTAGATTTATGTCTAACAATTTCAATGGAGTCCCTATACCTGACTCCATTGAAATTGTCAGACGTAAATCTAGTGAGGAGGTGGCCTCTTTGGTCGAATTATGCTTAAGATCCACTTTTTTCTCCTTCCAAGGTGTTATCTATGAGCAAGTTGATGGTGTGGCCATGGGCTCTCCCATTTCTCCTATCATTGCTAATATTTACATGGAGCACTTTGAAGAAATGTCTCTCCACTCCTTTCCGCTCAAGCCAAGGTGGTGGAAGCGATATGTTGATGACACTAACATTTGTTGGCCTTGCGGCTTGGAAAAATTGGAAGAATTCAATGCCCACCTAAATAGCTTAGTCCTTTGCATTTCTTTCACCAAGGAGATTGAATCAAACAACCAACTCCCCTTCCTTGACATCTTGCTTCTCAAAAACCAAATGGTTCCCTTGGTAGATGTGTGTTTCACAAGGCTACCCACCCTGATCTCTACCTCCATTCTTCTTCTCATCACCACCCTTGCCAAAATAGCGAGGTCCTTAAAACCCTAGCATTAAGAGCCTACAAGATTTGTGATGAAGAAAATTTAAATCTTCAGTTGACCCATTTGCGCCAAGTTTTCAAATTGAATGGGTACTCAAGAAAACAAATATCTAGAGCCTTCAACCAAGCTAAGGTGAGTATCCTTTCTGTCTCCAAACCTAACTGTCACCTAGATCTCCTGAGGGAATCCCTTCCTTATATTGAGGGAATATCCCAAAAAATCTCTAAGATCCTCCTTAAAAAAGGCCTCCAGTGCGCATTCAGACCCTTTGCAACCTTAAGAAATCATATCCCTTCCCTCAAAGACTCCAAGGACATCTTCCTTGACTCAGGAGTCTAAAAGGTTGTTTGCTCATGTGGCACTCCTTATATAGGGAAACTGGTCGCTCATTTAGCACCAGAATCAAAGAGCATAGTGCCGACATCAAACATGAGCGTATTGTCAAATCTGCCCTAGCTGACCACTCCTCTGCTACAAAACATCATATATGTTTGGAAAACACCAAAATCGTGTTCAAAGAGGACAACTTCTTCAAGAGAAAACTCAAAGAAGCCATTGAAATCAACAATCACCCATTGAACCTCAATCGTGATGAAGGGTGGAGGTTGAGTCCTTCTTGGCACCCCATGTTAGCCAATTACCTAAGAACCTGTCAATTGCCCACCCCTTATTAATCCTTTCACCTCTGGTCCATCCTTGCCTTTTCATCCCCCC